>WYDI02027308.1:7308-37808 GCA_009867235.2 Psittacus erithacus | reverse complement strand
AGACTGAAAGTTAGAAACACAGTGCTGCACCAGCTACTAAGAAGGAGAAAAAATGACTGCTACTGCTGAACCCAGGATAGTACATAACCACACTTTTTTTTTTTTAATACTCCTTCCTTCTACTTGTTAAATTCATTTGTAAGACTTCGCATTAGTAAGCCATCAGAGCTAGGGACTAAGTCTTACTGTGTTTCAAAGATATCATAAAAGACCATATAGAAAAGGAAAGACATCAGAGAACAGATTCCTTGGTATTACTCCCCTGCCCCAATTTCCTTTGGCCCTAACAAGGAAAACAGCCTAAAAATTTAAAAGTCAAAATCAAATTAAATACCTTTCCTGAAAACAAAACCAGCCTTATAGCCATACGACCAGCCTACCAACTTAACAACGTTAATGGAACTACTCAAAACCAATCTGGCATCCACACATCAAATATTCAATAACATTTACTTCATTTTTATTATAGACTTTTGCCATGCCATTGTTCTTATTTTACCATACAGTTATAAGCAGCTCATTTTCACCATCAGGGACTCATTAAGAGTGAGCAATTTGATGCTTAATGAGTTGCTAACCCTGAGTAAATATATTAAAATAACAGAGTGATAAATTCAAATTGAATTGCATTGGGCTTGGTTTTTTTCTGTTCAATAATGTCTTCTGTAGCAAGAGAAAGTGCCATTTAGAAAGCAATTTTTCATAAAATATATTCCAGATTGCTCACACTTAACTTTCAACACACAATTCATTTTTCCTCTCTGTGGCTCTCACGCTTTCACTTCCTGGGATTCAATTTTGGTTTATATAGTTTCTTCACCATGGTGTAAGCTCTGATATGGAAGACATTTGGCCTATTCTCAAACACAGCTTTTAAATATTTAATAATCTTCCCTGTGTTGCAATTTTACTCCGTTCCAAACACAGTACATACAGTTTTAGAAAAGATCCACTCCTGCTATTTTGCAGGACTTGGATTTATAAAGCAGAGTCATGGTGGAGGGAACACATGAATGACATGGGAAACACACACCAAACCCCCAGATTTTTCTTTTTCTTGGTTTGTCTATACCTCAGGACTGCTTAATTCCAAAAAAACCACTTGGAACTAAGTGTCCCCTTTTTTATTTACACCCTAACAAGAGGCAGTTACCATGATCTAGCTCCTTCAAAGTGACTAAGCCAACAGAACAGAACCAACAGCTGATGAACATCTACAAGTCTTAATCTTGGTCGCTAAGTGTCTGAAGCTTTAAAAGGTGCTATTTGTAAACAGTTTCTATTTTTGTCTGCTACAGAGATTGTATGACCAACTCAAAACTACTTGTGAACAACTGGGAATGAGGTACAACTAACTGCTTTACAGCATCAGCTTTCAGGCACTGTCTGCAGGCACAGAAGTCTGAAAGGTAGCAGACCTCCAAGTTACATTATTCTTCTAATTACCATCTTACCCTTAACTCTATATTGCACCATTCTGTGTTATACTGCTCCTCAGGAAGTATGACCAAATACCAGAACCTTTTTTGCTTTATTCAGTAGAACTATTCCTGCTTGACAGTGTACAGTTGATGTGTTACACACTTGTGGGAAGAAGCTTTCAGAGTTGAAAAGGAAAGAAGTCTACTTTTTTTCCCCCCATGATATATTTACTAAATTTACTGAAAAAGCTGATGCTGAAATCACAGACAATAAAGCTGCAAACGAATGAGCTAAATTTTACTTATCTTGTAAATTAGACAAGTTCTGAAGGAGCCTTGAAGAGAAGGACTTAAACGTGTTGGTTGATGAGAAGCTCAACATGAGCCAGCAATGTGCGCTCAAAGCCCAGAAAGCCAACCATATGCTGGGCCGCATCAAAAGAAGCATAACCAGCAGGTCAAGGGAGGTGATGCTGCCCCTCTACTTTGCTCTCATGAGACTCCACCTGCAATACTGCATTCAGCTCTGAGGCCCCCCAATGCAAGAAGGATGTGGACCTGCTTGAGTGAGTCCAGAGGAGAGCCAGGAAGATGATCAGAGCTGGAGCACCTCTCATGAAGACAGGCTGGGAAAGTTTAGCTTGCTCAACCTGGAGAAGGCTCAGGGGAGACAGAGCAGCCTTCCAGTACCTAAAGGGAGCTTTCAGGAAATCTGGAGAGGGACTTTTTACAAGCACATGTATAGGATAGGACAAGAGGGAATGGCCTTAAGGTGACAGAGGCGAAATTTATATTAGACATTAGGAAGAAATTCTTCACTATGAGTCTGGTGAAGCACTAGAACAGGTTGCCCAGAGAAGCTGTGGATGCTCCATCCCTGGAAGTGTTCAAGGCCAGGCTGCATGGAGCATTGAACTCGTCTAGTGGATGGTGTCCATGGCAGGGAGGCTGGAACTACATGATTTTTAGGGTCTCTTCTACCCCAAACCATTCTATGATTCCACGATTCTATGAATAAGATGTCAGCTGGGTCAAATGCTGGCATCCTGACTCCAGATCAGTTCTCACTATTGTTAATGTGACCATCAAATGAATGGTCTTCAGGACTTTAAGGAAATAAATGCTGTAAACGTAAGAAAAGGTTAAGCATGACAGGCTGGAATATTAAATCAAGCCTTACAGGTAAATTGAAGGTTAAATAATTTTAACTATTTTTATTCCCTTCTGTTGGTTACTTTCAAATTTACAGAAGTTACTGATTTGGAACTTTAAAATGCTTCTTATACAAAATGCTGACGTTTGCACCCAACAAGTTCATATAGCACCCTTAATAACAAAAGGCAGAGGGAGCACAGCTGCAGATATCTTAAGTAAGATTTTCAATGGCTTTTTCCCCCCATGTTTTTACTTGACAGATGTCACATACAAGAAAGACAAAAAACTGTCATTAAACACAAGCAGAAAATTGCTTTTTTGGAGTAGAAGAGTGGTATTTAATTTAGTAGCTGTATATCGCTCAAAAATAATTTTCACAAAATAAATGTGATTTCATGAGTAAGTGAAGAGGGTCTTCTTTAGGCCTCTTGTGAACCATGGGTTAACCTCAGCTGAGTATTGTACCTCTTTTAAGTAAATGGAGAAAAGGGAATCTGGGGTGAGAGTGGAACATGGGAAAAAAAACATAAACTACCAAATATAAAAGACTTGAGATTGCTGCTTTACTTCCATACAGAGCTGAACTGCTCTGTATGGGAGCTATTGCTTTAATTTATTAAAATAACTGTTGATTCAGGTATTTGCATTCAGGGTTTTGACCATTTGTAATTTAAAATTTTGTTCTGGACGGTTTAACAAAATCCTAAAAACTACTTACTATCTTAATTGCAGCTTCTCTTTGCAAAAGTAGAATTGTGAGGATGCTATGACATACCAGCTAATTGACACATCCCTCTAGAATGAAAAATAGGGGAGAAAAAAAAAGTTCCTTCACTACTGTGGTAAATAATTAGAGAGAAATGCAGCTATAAGATGGGAGTGCAGCATCACAAGCTAAACTAACTGTTCTGGCCCAGGTACTATTCACCCAGAATCAGTCGTTTATATGAACAGGCGAGTAAATGAGGGAAAGGTCCATTGAGGCAGATCCTCACAGTGAAGACAACAAAAATGTACTCTCTTTTCCCTAAATGGTGTGCCAAATAGACAAATCTGTGAAATGTAATCTCAAACTGGATAAGGTTGGCATAGACTGTGTATGACAGGGAATTGATTGACCTGGTCTCATCAGATGCAATGCAATGAGAAACTTGCGCTGACACAGACACAAAGAAAAGAGCAAAGAAACTGTGCAATTTCTGCTAGGAAACACTCAACTTTCCACTGTTATGTTCATTTAGGGAAGGCCACTAATCTTACAAGAGGCCAAGGCATGTTTTAGATTTCTCTTATGAAGAGGAGGGATTTTATTTTATTTTTATGTATCAGAAATAGCAAACAAAAAAGTCTGAAAACAATTTCCATCATTACAAAGCCAGTTAAACTCTGAAGACTTTGCTCTACCAACTTTTCAGGTCATTATTTTTGATGAAGAAAAAGAATTAGCCTATTTATATGTACATTTTCCTTTCTTCTCTGCAAAACTGGGTAACAATGTTCTAATATGTAATAATAGACAAGGCATAGGCTCATACTGTGCCAGTTTTAATGGGCTAAACCCCATGCAACTCCTATTAATTCCTTTATTAAGCAGATTTAGGCCAGCGCTTTCATCTGTATTAAACAACGTTACGCACAGAAAAAGAACCTGGAACAGCAGAGAGATGTTTGCATCTTATACAGCAGACTAAATCCAGTGGCAAGAAAACCAGAAAAGAGGTAACGTGTGCAGCAGCAATTTTTACTTGAAATTTTACTTGTATATTCTTGCAAACAAGGTATGAAAAATATAAGTATTTCGTCTACCTCTCTCCCAGTGCAAGACTGTCTAACCTCTACTAGTACCTTAGCTTCTCTGTTACTATGACAGGATATAATTTCCTTAAGGAAGACATGATATTTATGAAGTACTTTGCTTATGAAGCACACTCACGTGAAAGAGATGACAGAAATCCAGAACATTTTAATCATTTATTGTATTTCCTAATGCTGCTTCCTGTTTTGTTTTATACTATATAAATCATTATCAATAAAAAGAAAAGTAGCAAAAATCCCAAATCTATAACACAAACACAAGGGAAACTACTGTAGCACTTAAGCTTTTACATTTTCCTATTAGCTGAATCTCAACAGCAGGAAGTTTCTCCTCTTAAAAGGTATCTCAGTTTTCTTTTTCCTTAATTACCATTCTTTCCTCCTTTTTAGGACCTTTCGCTCACCCTACAAATTTGTTTCCTTTCTTGGTGGTTACACTCCATGTTTTTCGAGATAGGAGACTAGATTAATTGACATCTGCAGTAAAGTTTTATTTGCAGAAACTGGAATTAAGGATGATGCAGTTATTTCTTTTGTGATTTCAAAGACGCATTAAGTTTTGGTTTTACCTAAAATTGCTTCCATATTAACTTTTGCATACTAAGCAGTTAGAATGATAAGGAATTAATTTCTGAGCAGCCAACCTTCTCCATCTAGCCCACATCTCCCGTAATACTGCTGTGGCATTATGCCACAGCAAGCAAAGGAAAATTACACACCTAAAAACTCAGAGTATAAGCAGAAAGTAACTCTCTAATGGCAACAAATAGTATTTGGACATGCCATCTATTTTTCCAGGTAATTGATTGAATCTTTATGATACCTTTAGAGACTTGTGGCTGACATGCTTACAGCATACAGCACTACAAAGATGTAACCAGCTTAATCCTTCCATTTTACAGCCATCAGCACTGAAAGACTAGCAGTAGCTCTGCAAACATGAACAGCCAGTAAGTTTCAGGAGAGCTATGCAACACACAGAGCCACTGCCAGAAGAGTTTATGGGCAAAGTCAAGTTCAAAGGAAAGTAAGTGCAGGGAAATCAACATTTTGAGACTGATGCTGAAGTGGGGAAGCCAAGTTGCAGTATTGTTTTCACTAAGTACCATATTATCTTCCAGAATCGTTTTCATCTGCATTGTAATACCCCTAGTTGAGCCCGCTACAAGGCTTTGTATGCACGAGTCCTGACCTGCTATTCCAATACTTGACCATTACTACCCCAGTTCTGGCAAACAATTTCTGCTGTTGCAAACCTTCCTGCTACCTGAGCCTTGCACCTTCCCTGCTGCTTCAGTCTCAAGCCCTGGACACATAACTTGCCTTTCACCATGACTTTTGTTCAGAATGCTACTAAGTACATGAATATGCTTTTTTTCTAGCAAGGTGCAATGTCTTCCAGTCCAAGACCTTTATAAGTTCCAACTCAAAGTTTTGAAGTTTAAATACCCTATGAAAGTTCACAGTGATTATCCATCCATCTTAAGGCAATGACTGCTGTTACCAAGGTGTGAGGTCCATTGCATGATCTAAGGCTACTGGTCCCCCTCAGCTTCCCTGTCTCCTAACTGCAAGAAATCTCTCAGTGTAATTCATAAGCATAAAAACTAGTCACACTAAAGGAGAGAAAAAAAAAATGGATCACTCACACTCCTCTGATCCCACTCGCCCTTCCACAGATGCATAGTACAGGGGCCACTACATGTTCTGCTTCCCAAATAGGTGATGCTGATGCAGCTGTTGGTTGCTGCAGGGTACGTATGGATGCATTTATTTTTCACAGACCTAAGCACACGACTTATAATAGACAAGAAAAAGCTGTAAGGGTGGATTAGACAAAATACAGCTTCTTTCCTTTATTCCCTCCCTCCCCCGCAAATAACCAAATCAACTTTGTTCAAACCAAGAAGAAACAAACAAAAAATAGAATCACTAAATCAAACTCTCCTCCGAGTAAATAATCTACCAAAGACAAGCTTAGAGATGTTCCCACCTTATGGGGAAGCAGACAAAGGTGCTGCATATTTGTATTATTCCTCTTATTTTAAATACCTTTGCCAGAAAAAAAAAAGAGTAAGTGCAATATCTAAGCTGAAGCTGTAGCTATATAGGAGCAATGCAGGGCACTGCCAACAAGCTGACGCTGAAGAACCCCAAGGTTCTGGGATATAGGAGGGGGACTGGTGAGTTCTGAATGTGAGATGATCTTTCTTCTGTATTGCATACAGGAGGTATGCCAAGAGAACAGAGTCACAGCTTAATTATCTAGAAGCAGAAAGTTAATTTATGTGATTAAAAAAGGTAGGAATTTTCTATGAATAAGAGCAATAGACAAATGGTCAACACCTTTGAAATCAGCTGTCTTCTGCATAAAATGGGAAAAAGGCTTATCTACCAAGCACAGAGCTGTGAGGTTTAGTTCATGAATGGTTACAAACCTTTTTCAAATCATTGGTTCAAAAACGCTTGAGAGCTACAAACAGTAAGATCTGACACATTCATTACCTAGATGACACAGCATACTATTCAACCCAGCAGCTCTAACATAGGTCAAATCATAGATCAGCTGGGGCATGAAATGCTTCTACACAAAATATATCAGATTTTTGACAGACTGTGTATTGGTCTGTTCTGATTGCTTTATGGTTGAGGATGTACTAGACAATAATTTGTTATGACCTATGTCCTGATTAGAAAAGGCAGGTGCATGGTAAGGTGAGGAAAAGATTTTCTTCATTTAGTTGTGCTGGTGGCCTTGAGACCCCATGTCCCTGTCATTTCAGAGAATATTCACTGTGGAAAGGAACAAAATCCAAATAAAGGAAGAGTTTGTTTCTCACAACATCAGAAGACCTCAGTGAATTGTGAGAAGTATTTAGTCAGACTCGCCATGGTCCCAATAACACCTATGGATTAGGATATAGATGGCTGCCTACATGGGAAATTAATATACATCCTCCAAGCATCTTCATAGCCTTTGTCAGGTAGCTCTTTTCATATGTACGCACTGTCTCACTTTGTGTCAGTAAATTCACACACATTAACTCTGCAGCATATGTTCAACTCTTTATAGGTGCCTATTCTTCTCTGTATGTCTCCCCATTTGTGAAAAAAGTCTGGTCATATGTCTACAGCAGCCATACGAGTACTATCTTTCCCCATGTAACTACTGTTCATGAGCTTTTCAATCAACTTGTTGAACAACTCCACAGGAGCCCCGTGGAAACTGAGTTTTTAAATTAACTGCCTTTCTCTTTCTTTCCTTTTCCTCCTTTGGTCCAGATTAAGTGGTATAAGGTAGTGCCAGAGTGGAGTGAAGTTTTTTTTCCAGCATTCTCAAACTGAAACAATCCTACATGCCTTTGCTCTTTTCCTTAAAATTGACCTGAAAAGAATAAAATGGGTTTTGCACAATTTCCTGCTGCGTAAGTTTCTTCCCCCCACCCTCCTTTCTGGAAGAAAGGTAAGTCTGTTAAAAAAAACGGAAGAAGTTAAGAAAGGAGCTTTACTAACTGATCGGTTTCCCAGCAGTCTACTGTGTCTGAATCATGTCTTCCTACTTGGACTGAGTGGATGATTGACCGAAAACATTTGTTAGTGACTGCGAATGGGAAGTCAGTCTTTCCCCATTCTGAGTAGTCAAGCAGCAGGGTTTTTTCCAAATGCATATTTATCCAAACCTTTATGCAGCTAGGAACATACCTGCTAGGGATGAGACTCAGAGTTGCTTTGTGACCAGAAAAGATCAAAGATATTAACAGCTTTCCTAGACAATGGAAAGAGACGTGCAAAGTCCTGAAAAGATCAGCACCCATCATCTGCCTTCCTTCAGCCTACTGCTGACATTATCTTTTCGTATCTGTTCAAGAACGTCCTCTCTACCTTCAATTCATTGCTCTATACCCCAGCGCAGTGCCTCTGTGCACTGTTAATCTGCTATCACATCTGGGTTTAGAGGTGACTAACTTGTACAGATGGGTGAGTCATGTCAATACAAAATATTAATGTTCAATGGGATGACAGGATCCTATGAACAATGCTGTTAGAAGAGTTTCAGTAGCATGTTTGTCAGCATAAGATCACCTGAAACTCTGGACTTGGCTGCAGCACTTAAAGTAGTGGAAAAAGAAGGTTTTTTGGGGAACTCTGCAGGAGCTGGGAGCTGCTACCTATCTAGAGAGTTCAGGTATCTTTGAGATTACCTTATTGAAATGAGTACCAAATTATGAACAGGTGGCAGTCCTGCCCTACATGAATGTGTTATATTGCTCCAAATTCCAAGGCAGCAATCCTTGGACTTGATTTTCTGAGTGAAAGCAATTCTTGAACTAATTGGACCCACATTACCTGTAGATAAACAACAGGGCCAGATACCACCCATCAGCTACAAACTGCTTTTATACAAGGAAGTGGAGTCCCACTGAGGTCCTGGGGACCTGAATGACCTACAGTGATGACACAGCACTGTTCAACAGAAATACCACTGTGGACTGCCTGCACAGAAGAAAGCATTCAGTTTGGTGAGGAAGCGACAAACGATTACAAGTTAAGGAGTGCTTATAGCAGGTCTCCAGGCCAGCCTGATTAGCCTGACTTTAATCCACATACCTGACCCAAAAGCAACAATAGCAGATGAAAACACTAAAACTTCTTTATGATCTCCTTCAAAAAGTGATTAGCAAAAAGCAGCAGGAAGGATGCCAGTGTGTCACACTGAGCCCATGGTGCAAGAGATGGGGTTCAGTCATACAAAAATCATTTCTACTTCCCCTGCACATGCTGTGACACAGAGGCCATGCCTTCCTGAGCAACTTCAGTACTGAAGAGCAATTTACACAAAACTGGTAGAGCTGAGAGGAAATATGCAGAAACTCTTTGAAGGAATCATCTTAAGGAATCTGTAACAGTACAAATGGAGAAAAAGAGAGAGAGAGGAGAAGTTCCATAATTTTTGTTATATCCAGGATCACTGGATAAAGACAGACAAGGAAAGTGTGCATCACCCAAACACTTTGAATTTGTCATCCAGAATTCTAGCTGATCCTGGATTTAAACTTTTTGCTTATGTTTAGAATGGCTGTGTTTGACTTTCATTTCCTGGTCTCTGAGCAGAAGAAAAATGCAGTATTAGAGTCAAGTAGTTATTAGAAGCAAAAGAAGGAGAAATTTAGTATTTCAGTCCTCTTTCATCTCTCTGCCACTCATTTACAACCTAGACCTCACTCTTCCCTCTCAAAGCCACTAACCATTTTTAAGAAGCTGCTGAAGGAAACCGTCTGTGATTTGGTGCATATGTACGACAGCCTCTTAATTTTCCATTCCAAGACCAGCTTACCATAAGAAAGAACTTTTTGCAAAGTTCTGTGAGATTTTTTACCATGAAGAGGTAGCACTTCTGTAGCCCTTTTACAGTGTAAAAGAGTGAGGAAAACAAGACATCTTGTGGGAATGTCTACTGTAAGACTTTCTGCCCTGGGTTCTATTATCAACAGAACAAGAGAGATTTAGAGCCAGGTCTTCAAGCATCTCCAACTGAATGCTGTGGTGATAACCCAGAGCATTTGGCAGCTTTCTTATGAAAATGAAAACTTTCTTATTGACTCACTATAGGTGGCTGTCTATCTTTGTCTGTATTTAATATTCTTAATTTTTTGCTATCCCAAACTCACCAATTTCCACAGAAGTTAGTCAGACGCACTCTGACAATCCATCAGCTTATTTAAATACTGCAGCGCTAGCAGTTTTTCCTACTAAGGGCAGAAAGGTCTGTAACCTTAAAAAAATACTCTTGGTCCTACTAACATTGGAATTTCATCCACATGAAAGTTCCCACGACCATGACATGCCCACACTAGGAGAGAGAGTTGATGAAAGTAAAATTTAAATCAAATATAAATGATTGAAAACATGTGAAGGTTTAAAAAAAGCACTAGGGAATATAAACCATATACACACTCAGTTACTGTAAGGCAAGCCAGTATTACTGAATCAATGTAAAAAAATAAACTATGTTTATGACACATTTTTGATTTTGCAGTTCTACTTTTTCTTGGTTTGTGGTTTGCTTTTTTTTCCCCCCTTGGGGATGTAGCTACGGTGATTGTTATCAGCTATAACTTTTGAGACTTCTGTTCCTTTTGAAAAGGTACATCATGAACTGCAACATTTTTGCTTCAGACCTGATCATGGTAGAGTGAAAATTGTGTTTGCTCTTCATTGTGCTTACAGTGATATCAAATCTTTATTTATACTGGTTTAAGAAGCAGGAGAATTAGCTCTAAGACATCAGTGGTTTCTGTGTAAATCTGAATTCATTCTTTTTTAATGAAAACCTTCTAGTTATTCTGTTTTAAACAGGGTAACAACAAAAAGCAGTCTTACTGTAACTCTTGGGCTGAGGATACAAGTCACTGCAAAGACTAAGCATATGCTCAGCTTGAGACATATACAAATGTAAATCCAAAATGAAAAAAGTTACAGGGGTTGTTTCATTGCATAATTCTTTCTTCCCTCCTAACACTTTGAAAACACCAAGGCTAGCTAAAACAAAAATCATAGACAGACAGTATCACAGCTTTTATGGTAGCTGTAAGGTCTCTCTGAGTTGTTTTTCATTCTAAACTGTGGTGCAAGCATTAAGCTTTCATTAAAATGGAAGAAAAGAAACATTTTGTATCTCTTCGCTTTGGTAAGAGATAGCTATCAACACACAGCCAGGTCTTGTGATGATGTCCTGTTAACTCAATTTTACAGAAAACCGTCTGCAGAAAGCCAACAGCAACCTAAGATGGAATTCAGCATTCATATGTGCCATTACTGTCAATTATTGACCCTTTAAATGTTAATATTGCTGAACAGAAATTTTCACTTAAAAGTAAGAAAAAAAAAGAAAAGCAATGCAATTAAATGCACACACTTCCTTCTCCCCCCCTTCACCCCTCCCCCCCCCCAATTTATGTGGCATTGCTGCACAGTTAAAATGAAAAAGAGAGAGATGGTGTCTGGGGGGCTGTGTACATATTTGTAAAGTGTTATTTAACATTAGTCTGCACCTAAAGTAAGCCAATTTAATTTTCCCACAGAAAAAGTCTTCCAGTTTTCAAGGCATAGCAGTTTCTATCCGTGCTAAAAGAAAGAGTGGGTGTTGTGAAAATCAGAAGCCATTGCACAACAGGAGGTCTTATGTTCCAGCTATGTTACCCTAAATATTTAGCTAGCAAACTGAAGGCTAAAAAGCTGTGCTTTTCCTATCCACAAATTTAACTGGAGTGAAGAGGAGCAGAAGGACAGAAAAAGTAATGCTAAAGGATAACACCAGGCCAAGAAGAAATGGCTCAATATAGGCTAAAACAACACCACGGGATACAAATTAGAAACTGTGTCTCCTCATTACAGGGTGGGTTCTGTAGCAGCTTTCCAATAACACTGTAGAAAAATAAATTAATTAAGAGGTAGAGTTGCATTACTACTGAAAAGAATTAAATAACACAGCTGCTCGCAATAGCAATGGCTTGGGCTCAGTCACCCACCAGACTTTTCCAGCCCCAAAGCCTATATTCTAGAGGAAGGAGATTAAGCTACTTCAGTAAGAGAAATCACTTACCCTACCACCATCGAGACCACAGCAACAGCGTTGTGCTTTCTGCAGTGCTAGTGTGCATTCCTGCAGCCATGGTGAGCACTCAGGCAAGGAGTTCCCACCTGAAGCCACGACAGGACTACACTCAGTGGTAATACCAGGGTTCGTTCATGTGAGGTACAGCCATACACAGTCAGAGAACTAGCTTGGAAAATTTACTGGAAAATGGGAAGATTTACTGATACAGTGCTGTGATACCTATTTGCTATGAAAACTCACCAGCTGGCTGGGCAAGGTGTAATTTTCCTAGACAACCCAAAGTAACAACAGTCTGACAATACAGATTCCCTGTCAGAATAATCGCTCTCATGTTATTATATAGCAGGCCCTGTGAACCCAGCTGTCCTTTTAATGGTAGCAGCTCAAGCTCTTGCTGTGAGAAACCCTTTCTGGCTCACTCCCACCCATGTTAAATGCCATTACAAGCCAACATTTCCCTATTAGTATCACTCGACTTGTACATTACATACGATGCTTATGTTTAAATAACACCCTTAGATACAGTAGGAGTAATCTGAGCTCTCTGATGAGACTGAAAACTGGCTGCAGAATATTTCACATTTTTCATGCAACAACTTCTTTTCCTCAGTCTCTGCTGTATGCAGCATATCTGGGAGATGGGCTTCAAAGTTTCTGGTTTAATGTAGCAAAAATTACCATTTCAAGCTGTAATATACTACCTTCCTGGAACAGAGTCATCTCCCAGGCACACAAATATCTGCTTTACTGTAGCAAACTCTACTAAAAAATTTGAGACTGTATGTAAGGAAAGAAGAAAGAATGTGAGAACATACATACATAATATGTGAGGGCATACATACATGAAATGTGAGCATTTTATATTTTATAGCAGGACCAGTAAGGTTGCAGGACAGCTTGAATGTGAACATCTAGGAAGAACAGGATTCTGAAATTTTTTGTTTTCTGGTTGCAAAGGCACTGGAGAAACAGTAAATACACATAAATCGTATCTCTCCCTCAACACGGCTTCCTTGAAACCTCTCACCTGTTTATACCACATCCTGCTGTTCCAAGTCTCTTAAAAAAAATAATTAAATAAATCAGAAGATGCAGAGTACCCACCTTGCATCCCTTGTCCCTTAAAGCTTATTAAATTTTTCACACCTAAAAAGTTTCAGTTCATTATTGGTTTGGGCTAGATACTACTTTGTCCAAACCAAACTATAGCAAGAAAGTGTCTGCTAAACACTTAGAAAAAAAGGCTATCTTTCTAGACCAGCAGATGCTTATACTTCTGCAAATTATTTGTGGCATGTACACAAACAAAATAGTGCAAAGAAAGACAAAACCACTTTGGTTTTCTTATTTAGTGTTTCATGTAGCAAAGCACTTTTTACTCCATCCATTCACATCACAGTGTGCATTAACTCACAAAGAGCACAGAGCCAGTTTCACTTCTAGCAGTTGCCTGCAACACAGGGGAAGAATTCTTCTAGCAGCTATGTACAACATAGGAAAGGAGTAGTACAGGAAGCAGCTTTGGTTGGAGAATCAAACCTTAACATCTATCCAAGCCAATGCACGACCACCACAATACGACGCTCCCTGTGCTGTACAGAATGTACCCTTAACAGCTAACCTTAATTTATATCTAATAGGACAGCACCACCAAAGAAAATAATTTGTAAAACCTTTGCTTTCATCATAAATAAATAACCCTGAAAGCAGCACATACTTCCATATCCCATGACTTGTGGAATCCAAGAATAACCTAAACAAAGACTGTCAAAGGAATACTTGTTACAGGATTTGTTACTAAATTGCATCCAAACCTTGAGAATAATAGTCCTTATTATGCAAGGCTTATAATTCAACTTTTCATTTGACATCTCCTTTGTATACCTCTGAACCAAATAGGCTGCCTTTTCTGAATGGAACAACAGCTCTCATTTCATATATCTCATTGAAGCAGCAACAACTGTATAGAACAGATGGGTCTTCCCTGCACTACAGCCTATGAAAAGAAGTGTCATTTAAACATGAGGCTTTTATCACAACTGCAAACGGAAAAAACAACCAACGTGACTTTCTGATCCCAGCAGAATCCTTGTCTGCTTGCTTCTGCTTGTATGCAGTTGCATAATGAAATTCTGAGGGTGAATAAAGAAATCAGGATAACCTTAGAAAAGCTAAAAGCCAGTGCTTATCCCCACAGTTTCTTTCCCCTGATGTTAGCTGGGAGATACTGATGGGTTGTGTATATGTACACATGTGCATATAGACCCCCTGCACAACTATAAAAGAAAATATAATTTCAGCCAGCTGCAGAAAAGAACTCAACAAGAAAATTATATCTGTACATAATCCCACAGTGCTCTCAACTCCCAGAGTGTTATTGGACACCTGCCTTGGTAGCATAACACTGTAACATTTACAATCCCCCACCCTCTTTCTACTGCACAATTCGAGAAGAAACCAACACACTAAAGCAATTGGCTATTGTCTGGCTGCTGCACTGTGCCATCTGGGCAACAATTTTCTTTCCCCAAGTTATGCAGTCAGTATGCCTTGTTCAACACTGTCCAGTGCCTTCAAAAGGAAAAAAATGTCCCTAGATCTGAGGGAGGAAGGGGGAGAGTGAGTGAGAGACTGCATGGCTGGGCTTAAACCATGACAGCCATAGAGCTATTTTGGAGGATGGCTACTGCACACCAGTCACAACCTGAAGCCATTTTCTTCCAGTGGCAGAAAAGAAAGACACTGAAGTAACGTAACACAGTTTGTTTGTGGAATTGACTTCAGCTACCTAGCTCTAAATGACCACAGTTTGCCTTCCTTTCTATAGTTAGAAAAAAGAAAGGGGAGCAGAAAGGCATCATTAAATGATTATGCTAGCATGCACAAAGCAGCTGGAAAAAAAACCCTGCATGATAAGAATGAGGTGCTTTCTAGGTTCTTGAAAGTAGAAAAATACAGCATTGACAACTGTTGTAATACCAAGAACAGGTTTCTACTTCTGTGCTCTGAAGAAAATAACAAATACACAGATTAATTTAAGACATAACCTCATGCTCCCCAAAAAAGTTAAACATATACATTATACAAGTTATCCCTAACCCAACAAAAGGGAGCATCCACAAAACCAGACTTTTTCTTCCACACAAAACCCACAGACAGCTATTGAGAAACAGAACTGAATTGCCAAGCATACCAAGATCCATAGGTTTCTAATGTCTGCTGTCTTTCAAGGAAATGTTCTGGGGTAACCACAGGTCAGTGTGCCCCTCATTTGCCTCTCCTTGAAGGGTAAGTGTGATGGTGCTGTAATTGTACCAGCTTCTGCAACTGCATTAAACGCAAATGCTTAGGCCATTGGACTGCTTATGTGGATATGCAAAAGGAAAAGATGACTGCCCAATTTGATGAGCTAAGGAACAGACTGAAGTTTCAAACAATGCTTAAAAAAAAAAGGTCTGCTTTTTCTTATCAGAAATCAGTATTTCACAGATTAGGACAATGTTGGAGGAAGAAGAGTCTGGAGAAGGGTTTGTCAGAGCCAGACAACCCCAAGTTTATGTGCTAGCATATCCACAGAGAGGAAAAAAAAGAGTGTGTAAAAGGATTAGACAAATCGAATCCATATCAGATTACAATGAGAACTTCCTAAGGAAATAGATTCTAGTGAGATTTCTAGCCCATCGATCTTTTATAGTTCCTTATAGGAGAACTCTTAAAAGAGGTTCATATCAAGCTTAGTACTCCAGAGCCTTCTCAGTTGTCATTGTTACAGGAAGATGGGTTTCAGCCATCAATCAGCCAGGGAGGAGAGACTGTCATGGCTAGCACATGACTATGCTGGGACTGTAATCCTTGCTTTCAGACAGCTGTGTCAGCCTTCCTGCACTACACAGTACCCATCTTCACAGAAGACAACCTGTCTTAGCCCTCATTGCAGTAAACACTACCAAGAACAATGGCATAGGTGACCTTTTTATTTCAATAACATAGGCAATGTTGCACAACAGACATCTACAACTGAGACTGGGTTTTTTTGTTTGTTTGTTTGCCTTAAAATACATAAGCCGCTATATTCAGCAACATTGGATAGAGGCACATGTATTTATGAAGAGGAATTGGTTTAGACCTAATGGTCAGAGATTGTAATGCTCAGTCTCTCAGGCCCTTTTATTACATCTCAGAAGTGGGCAGGTTGTAACACATGTAACACACCCTGCATGTGCTATGACAATGGTTCCTTCCATCAGTGTTTCCTTTGCGATGGGAGCTGTACTGGCGAAGAAGTTTTTGTCATAGTGCTGCTGTGTCACACCTTGCAGCTAGGTATCGTCCATTTTTCCACTGCCACAGGTAGCTCAGACCCCATGCTTTACCTTTATTTTCCATAAACATGCAAGATTTTGTCTCTTTTCCTCCTACTATTCTTCGACACATTGTGATTTCCTTTTCTTGTTTTATTTAAAAATAGGAAAGCTGTTATTCAGCAGCTGGGAGAAAAGAGATTTCATGAGACCCATCTATTGTTGAGACCATGCTGACCTGGGTCTTTCACTCTTTCTCTTCCCAGTGGGCTGCAGCAATAAGAGCTCAGTGGCTCTAAAAGCAATTGATACAGAGATGATGTGGACAATTACCAGCCTGGACAACTCAGAGAACTTCCAGTAAATAAATACAAGACAAATTCTGAAGCCAGACTACTCAACCTGAAGCCTTTGTTGGGGTGGATGGGCACAAGGGATGGTTACAGTAAAATTCAAGGTCCAAGGCAGGTGAGAAAGACTGCAACAAGAGCATGAGGAGTAGCATGAAAAGTAGCACAACAGAAAGACAAGAATGCAAAGACACAAGGACCAAACCCGAGTTTGTTCCAGCAACTTGTCTGTACCATTATAACTCCACTGACTACACCAGTACTGCGGAAGAGTCAGAAGATTTTCAGAACAAGCAGGGTGCAATAGCAGGGCTAGCATATATATAGAAAAATGATAATTCAGAATCACAGAAGTGCAGAGTAAAACACGTACATGACTTTGTATTTACTGGGGGAATTCAAGGAGGACAAGAACTGCCACCATCAGACAGGAAGCTCTTGATTCACAAGATGGGTATACCAAGACTTAGTACGCTTCAGTCCTGCTGGACAAAAACGGCTTGCTGCTGGTAAGTTCAACTGCACAGCAAGCCATAATAGAAAACAGATAGGCTGACAACTGCCTCAACAACTTGCAGCTATTCTATCCACAGGTACAAAGTACCACCTTTAATAAGCAGAAATGATTTTGGAATACAATTAAATCGGGAAACCTAGTGAAGATGGGCAAATTCAGTCATGGCCACAAGATACTTCTCCATGTACAGCAGTCCTTAGATGTAGTAATGACCAACTAATGGAGCAACACCACTGAAGTTACTCTGTCTCCTCATTTGAGATGTAGATTTTGAAAGACTGAAGCAGACTGTCAGTAAATCACTGACAGCTGGGAACATGCTTTGAGTTCCTGGTGTCACTGATGCAGGCAACAGAGAATGCTGCCTTCCCAACAAAGGAGATTACTGATTCAGACCTCACCACCAGGAGAATTACTTTTAAAAAAGAGGAACAGGATCCTTCCACCAGGAAGTTACTTCTCTTGGAACCTTTGAGAACTGGAGCTGAGGGATTCAGTGGCAGCTGACTAATAAGTTAGGTCATTGAGGTCACTACTTGGTACTCAGAGTAAGAGGAGATAATGCATTGCCTCTTTGCCCAAGCTGTGCTACTCCCACTGCTGGAATTAAATGCTATCATTAACTCAGTGTTTACAAACAGCCATACTAAGGTATTCCTTGAGGACATATGAACATAGGCATTCCACTTCTCTCCATTTCAATCTCCACACAGAAAGCCTGCAGCATCACAGCCAGCAGCTCATATTTCAACACTTCCTTTTCCCTGGGGCCAAGACCAAATCCATTTCCTTTACAAGTGCTGAGAAGGAGAGAGCATCACAGTTACAGCAGCATTCCAGGTTCTCCCATCACTCTCCAAGATGCTGATATAATCCCGGAGTGCCAGAAAGCTCAAAACTCCCATATTCATTATCTTGCTAATGCTGTACTTCCAGTAGTCCCATTAACATAAAACAGTGCTTATTGCAAGTAATTTTTAACGGCTCCCCTCTTCCACTCTAGTTAAAAGAAAAATTCTCCTGGATCAAACTGTTTACATTTGCTTTGCCTGATTGGTTTCTTTTGCTTTCCCTTCTCCTCCTTTTTATTTATATAGACATTCTTTCTTCAACTCTCTAATTTCTATTCTTCTATCTCTACCTCACAGTGTTTGAGAAAACTGAAGCCCCTCCTTCTCCTATCAAAACCATGCCAGAGGCAGCAAACAAGATGTCCTGAGACTGCAGCGCAGCCCAGTGGAACCGTCTTTCACGGCTCACAAAGCTGTTTTGCCACATGGCGCTCTGCATCAAACAGCTCTATACAAGCCGCCTGCACCCTCAGGGGGTTCAACCCCAGCATCAGTGGCAGCAGGCAGGTGTTCTGGAGAACGCCTGACTCTTCAATACTTCCTATAAGTCTGGGGATGGGGAAAGGAGCATAAATATTTCTCGTATGTCAGTGACAGTAAAAAAGGGAAAACAAGTGGCACCTGTTGCTAACAGCAAACAATGGGCTCAAGTTCAGAAGGGTTTATTCACACTGTAAGCAGATAGAATATATGTGGGCTTTGAGATCTCGAGCAGCTGTAGACACTGTCAAAATCTGGATGAAGGAAAAGAGGAGGATGACCAGGGCAAAGACGGAGAAGTTGTAGCTAGCGCTGCCTATGCTAGGCTCAGGATGTCTATCCTGGCATGTTTGTCTCTCCTCATCTCACAACTTCCCTGAACTAAAATTCTACCTACATGCAAATGCTGGGTGAGCAGCTGTTGGTAAGAAATCCCAGTGTTTGTGACCTTTAAAGTTCAGGAAGCAGAGACTAAAAGTGCTGATTATTACCCTATGAATCGAAGGGCAGAGGCTATGTCAGGATTAATCCAGGATGACAGAGCTAAGTGGGGCCTTAGCCACAGGAGTTCTAGGATCAAGCTCCAAATATGGGGTTTCTCCCCATTCATTAACATCTGCATATGATCCCTGCACTTCTGCTATGATGGAGTCACCAGCAGCCATCACTGCTTGTGGAAAATACTGTGCCCATGGTCCTGTTATGCAAGGGGCATACATACCTGCTCCAAGGCTAAAAAGGGAGTCTGGTCACCATAGTTACTACAGTATTGAGATTCTCTAAGGGGGCAGCCCCTGCATTCATTTTTGCAACATCACCCCATCTCCAGCAGCAACTGGACTTACTCATTCGTCACAGTTTTTTTTTAAATGGATGGTCACTAAACAGACAGCAGTGAGAGGGAAATACTACAGCTTGCTACCCACTAGGGCTTAGCTGGCAGCCTCTGGAGAGTGTGCATCATTACATGGCTCATTTCCAAGGCTTCTTGGAGACTATTCAATGTTCCTTATACCTATGTTCCTTCCCCTTCTGCTAAATCTGAGGCAAAAGCAGCAGGAATACTCTCGTGGGGTTTTTAGGAGTGAATCATAAAAGTGTAGCTTGCCAACTTAGACTTGGATATCGACAGGAAGGTTGATGAATAGTCCTGGCTTGAGTGATAAACTTGAATATCAGAGAGTAAATGTAGTGGAAAAGAAAATCTATGTGTTATTCTTGGTAACAGCTGCAGAGCCTGAATTGGCAACTGGGACTGATTTTCTTAATTCTGAGCAACCTGGAGCTCTCCTATGATCCCTTATATCACCTCTCAGTCCCCACAGATGCATGTTTCATTTTAAAACAAAAAAAGAATTCACCTTGGATCACCATCCCTCATAGTTTGTTTGGAGTTTTTTCCCTTCTCTCACCTCTACCTTCACTTATGTATTGAGAGTGCCAAGTGCACAGCCTACATCCTTTGGCTGAAGTAAGAGAGAAGGGCAGATGAAAATGAATTCAGAAAACAGCCAAGCCGATTGATACTGTGCATTGGAAACCTCAAACCAGGTTCCACTTCAAGTCTGCACAAACACAACTCAGTCACTGCAAGTTTCATTACACTGTGGATCGGAGGATGAATCTTGGAGTATCTACTAACATCTTAAAACCTTAGTCCTGCTATAGGGGCATCTTGAGTTACTTGTTTATTAGTCTTAGGAACACATCCTTCAATGGCAGGCACTTGTGACAATAACTGAGCAGCCTAACTTCTGGCATCTGAAAACAGAATTGGCCAACATCCAGGGATTTATGGACACTTTAGCCTATCATAACTCACTAACAGTCCGCAAATATATTGTATTTTCTTTCACAACTCACTAGCTCTCCCTTAGCAACGATCCTCAAGGCATTTGCTATAAAGACTACTTCAGGCCAGATGAGCTGAAGGAAAATCTCATTGACTCTACAAAGCATTAAAGATGAGTATGAGGTAAGTATATGTATGCACGCCATATAACGGCCTAGTATAAAAGTGGACTTGCTATTGCTGTACTTCTACCATTTAATCTAAAACTAGTGATCAGAATTGGTGTCACACAAGGAAGTTTGTGTGGTGTTAATTTTGTGACAGCAAACAATTTTGCAGAAGCGAGCGTTCATTCATACAACTTAGGGAATGGATGAACATGCCATAAAGTAACAATCAGAATAAAAGCACGGGTTAAAGAAGGAAAGCCCCAAATCCCTCTTGCAAAGTGGAATTTTCATCCATTCTAGTTCTACAGTATAATGTAATTGTGAGTACTGACTTCAGGAATACATGTTGGCTAGTAAGGCATAACTAAAAAGAGAAGTAAAACCTACCAAAAAGTTATCACATACGTCACCATCAAACTTTTCATTCAACTAAGGAAGCGGCGCGAGAAGTGCATCTTGAAGCAAATAAACCGACTGTCCCTTCTTCTGGGCATTTGCTTCACACCACAGAGCTGAAAGACAAACTCCAGCACACCTAATATACTCCTGTGATGGACAACGATTTGCTTCTCAGCCCCACGTTAGAATTAGTCCAGAGGAAATCTGTGTGGACACTGCATCCTCAGAAACAATTCTTTCACTTTACAGATATTCTTCCATTCTGCCACCTAACTTGCTAACATAGACAACGCTGTTGCTTATTCTTTCACACCAGAAACCTGCCACAATTATTCTGACATGTACAATTCCTCAGTTATGGACTAACTTTAAAAAAACTAGCTAAGTAGTTTGCCACCCTTTCTCAAGAAAAAAAATATAAATCAAAATATATATATATGTGCATATATATTTTCTTTTTCTTCAGCATGCTGTAACCCTCTTCCCCTGTAATTATTGCCATAAGCTTCACCCCCTGCTCCTTCTAAGAGATTTATCTAATTGCATATCACAACCCAAGGCCCATCTCTGATCTGATACAGTTGCACAAGCTTGGATCAAACAGATACCCAAACAGGTATCCTACAAGAGAGGATGCAAAGATGGCCAAAAAAGTCACTTAACAGAAGAAGTAGCAAAGAACTCATTATCTTCAAAAATTGTTGCCTATTTCATAATGGCCATTACCACCTCCATGTCTCTGTGCACCCTGCTGCACACTCGATCATGCACATGAAGTGCATGCTTTATTCATTTCCTGCCTCTTACCTTATGGTTACAACATCAGCTCACTGAGGCAGAGAGTATCTTGTGATCTTTTTCCAAAGCGGACAACAATATTTCATTATTAGGATTCCACTGCATTACAGTGCCATTGATAAAAATGAATAAAATTATCCATGTGGCTCAGATGAGTCAGTGCTGTCTCATCACAAATTTTCCAATAAAAATAAAATTAGGGCACCTCCACTGAAACATAAAAACTGTCATGGAAGAAATACTTACAAGTGTCTAATAACTGTTCTGAATGTGTAGAAACCCAAAGCTGCACATTTTCTGCTAGACTGCATCCAAACCAAAGTTGTAGTCAAATGATGTTTAAACTTCATTCTGTGCTTTCATCATCTTGAGAACACAATCTCACCTCCTATGATCACCTTCTATAACCTTTATTGATCTTTATGGCTTCTAAAATTCATTCCCTTGCACAAGAACTGTTCGTTTCATGCCTCCTCATATAACAGTTCCTGTAACACTCATTTCCATGTGCTGCTTTTAATGTTTGCTGCTCTTTACAGACCTTTTCTATTCCGGCCATCTAAACCGCATCACCCAACCTTCTTCTAATTATGCCACTATTTAATTATTTGAAAAGCAGAAACATCTGGGTACTCTTTATGACCTGTAGTATTATGACCTGGACTGAAGCAGGACCAGGTAGGGAAAAAATGAAACACACTGAAGGACGTACCCTTAGGAGGAAGCACACTCCAAGGTGTTTTGCTGCAGAATACTACCATGGGGTAGGAGGCAATGGGACAAAGACCCTTGAAGAAATCACAAACATTTGAACCAGCATTAACCAGCTAATAATATTTCCGTAACATATGGGCAGGCAAATGTGAGGGGAGGAGTATGACAACATTAATAAGCTGAAAATTCTGGTGACAGCAGGGAATAAGCAAATCTGTTCTGACATAGCAAGAATGGAGCTGAAAGTTTGCCTCATTAATGATAACTAGGAGAAGCTTGGAAACTGGCCTTACTTTCTCTTTTTTTTTTTTTTTTTTGTTTGTTTTGTGTTGTTGTTTTGTTGGGGTTTTTTTTCCTTTGTGTGGGCAAGCGAGAAGGCAGGATGTACAATATGGACAATATGATAGTCCTCTTGGAATGACAGTTCTTCTGAAATAATAAAAAATTCCAGCTTTATGTTTCCCAAATAACATAGAAACACAGACTCATAGAATGTCAAGGGATAAGCATGCCCTCTGTTGTTATCTTCGTTAAATATTTACACTGCTATACATAGAAAAGACCATGGGTCAGGACACAAATGTGCCGTGAAAATTTTACAAAGGATAGCCCAGGCACAAGAATATAACAGTAAAAAAAACCTAAACAAATCATCTTCTCTCCCCCCCCCAAAAAAAAAAAAAAAAAGAAAACCCACAACAATGATGAAAATAAAAGACACAGAAGGAAGAACTGAATACAAGGGTATGGTAAGAGGCTGTACCAAAAAAGTCTTGTGTTCTCTCCCTTTTAATCAACTCAATCTTTCCCCCCACCACGGAAGAAATAGATTAATGTCCTGTCATCATAAATCTCGAGTTCACCACCCTACTGAGGGTAAAAACTTCAAAATCCCACTCATGCCATCTCCTCCAAAAAAATTTGGCTTTCTAGCATAAGTCTCTCTGTCTGCACAGACCTAAATTCCACCCTCCAGCCCAGCCTTCAGTGCATCCTGCCACGGGAATGATCAAAAGTCAGAACTGGTTTGATGGGGTTTTGAGTAACCTGGTCTAGTGGAAGGTGTCCCTGCCCATGGCAGTGGGGTTGGAACTACATGATCTTTCAGGTCTCTTCCAACCCAAACCATTCTATGATTCTATGAGCTGGCAAGGGACAGAACAGGTGTGTGAAACAAAGGTATCCAGAACCGAGGAGAAGAGTTTGGCTGCAGAGTCCTGTCTACTGCACTCTTCCTCCCTGGCACCCCACTGACTTGCACCCAAAGACTAGCTGGTTCAGATGATATAAAACATCTTAGGACTCTTTGCATTCCAACAGCATCAAATACTTACGTGTTCATTCCAAACATATGCATTCCTACACTGAGATGTGCCCTGAAATCAGAAGAAAAGTTAATTTCATCTTCATAGAGGAAAAATCAGGGCAAGGGAAAAAGGAAGACAAAACCCCCCCAACCTCACCATCACTTAGAAAAGAGGTTTTGTAGAAATGATAAAGTATTTTGCTTTAGAAACACCAACACTTTAATGGTGCAAAAAGTATTTTTGCTTCCTAAATGAAATATGCTTCTTATTTTCCTAGATGCCAAAAAATTGTAGAGGCTATTCCTAAGCATCTCTTTATATAATCCTTTTGTATTTCGTGGCACTGAAAACCTAAGCCACAATGAAATCGGGACCTTAGGAATTTGTAGTTCTCCAAGTCCCAAATACTCAGCCAGGCAAGCTATCAAGGACTAATCAATTATTCCATAGCTCTGGGAACTTTCCAGGCAGTTTCTTTATAATGCCAGAAAAAAAAAGGAAAAGAGATGGGATGCAGGCACCCTGATGGATGCCCTTCAGAAGGCTAGACAGGTTTCCATCCCAAATCCACTTAGTTTCTTTCAGTAATGTCTCCAAAACAAAATATCATCTGGATTTTTTTTTTCCTTTTCTTTCAGGAAATTAACATTTCCAAAGAGAAAATTCTTGATCCAGATCCAGTGCTCATTAATCAATGTATATTACTGACCACAGAGGACTAATACATCTGCGCATATACAGACATGCACTTCCTTCCCTGGAGCACTTTGATGTCCAAAACAGTGGGCTACAATATTTCAGAGATGTACATGTGGCACAGCCTCAGGCATACTGCACCTGCTGAAGGGGTTTGGAGAACTTCCAAACATCTTTCTTTTAGAAAAACCATTTGCCTTAATATCTGCAAATTCCAGGAAGGGGGCTGTGCTCTTCTTATTTAGATGCGTCTTTGCATTTACAATGAGCAAAAGGAAGGGACAAGGCAATCATCTGTGGGTGCTCTATAGAAAAATAAAACCCCAGTGGGCTTTCTATTACAGAGAGGAAGAGAGAAAGGATAAGAAATTAAACAAGCTGAGTGCAACAAGCTGAAACCCCAAGCTCAGTTCTCTCAGTTAACAAGCAGACTTTTTAATCAGTCCTGCCCAGATAACCTGGAAAGCCTTTGAAATAATGTTTAAAATCAAAAGCTTTCCCTAAACCACTTACTAGTCCTTCCAACAGTTTTGCCCTATCTAGTTCAGGGAAAGGGAATCCTAGCTTTTCCTATGTATTTCTATGGTCTTAAATGGAATAGCCTGGATATCTGCCAGACACCAATGGTCAGATATAGTAAAGGCATTTGCATTTGGCAAGTAAAGGTGCTTATGAGTACACTGTGTGATTTTGAAACAATATATATGCACCTAATCAGAAATATTTAATTGCTATTCTGTGATGAGATCCACTCAGCATCAGTCCTAGAATAACACGAGATAAACTGAATTTTGTAAGTCCCTTCCCTTCATGTGCTATGCTATATCTGTTAGCATAAATAGCACAGTAAATATTAGCAAAAAATAGCACAGCCTGCCTCCAAATATGGGCTCACATCTCTTAACTTCATCAGCATCTCAAGATTATTACTAACATGAGCCAAAATTCAGTGCTTTTAATATAAAACTAAAACTTCACACTAAAATAAAAGAGTGAATCAGCAAAAGAAAATGCAGCCTCCTCCCTGTACTGAAGAGTGAAGCAACAGCTTTCTCTCTGGTGGCTTCCAGTAATGAATTCTTGTTTTAATTAAACCTGCAGCCAATGCAGGAGCTTCAAATAGGCCTTGCTCTCTTTCTCTTTCTAGGTGCTGCTGTGCAGGAAAGAGCTTTCAAATCAGTCAGTGAACATCATAAACTTCATTTTCCCTTCCACAAGGGCAAAATTACAAACACACACTTCACTTCCAGACAATTAATTAATTTGTTTACACAATTTCTTTGCTTTGTTTTACTTCCATGATTTTTTCCCCTCCACTTCTTTAGGCTCTTTAACACTCTAAGGTGCAGGATTAGCTTTTGACAACTCATTCTCTCTCAGGCATGGACAAGTGAAAATACAAAAAAGCTATTTGCAAGAGGTGAAAGAAGCCTATGCAATTACCTTCAGGCTTACAATGTACACATATACCCGTTTTGTGGATGACAGCATTAGCATTTGCCCCTCATTAGCAAGGCAGACACAGTTGCCGCTTGGAAACTGGTTGGCCACACACCAGCATGAAAAAGATGGACCTCTCAAACTGCCTGTGTCTGAAAAGACCACAACCTGACTGTGAGAGAATACCAGGACTGACTCCAAAGGACAAAATTCTCAGTCACCAAATGGATGAAAAGCAGAAAGCATAAACGTAGCCAGACATAGCCAGAACCCCTGAGTACTGCACACAAATATGTACAGCTTTTCCCCCCAACACTGTGCTCTCACTCCTGTGGGATAAGGAAGCCAATCTCAAAAGCTCTTGGGGAGGAGTAGAAGTGGGACAAAGGAAAAAGCACAGTGGACTTGCTGAGGATAGAAAAGCTGATTTGAGATAGTGAATATTAATTATTTTTTCTTGTAGGAAGAATGTTTCTTCTAGATAATGCCACAGATTAAATCCCCCTAGCAATATCAATACTTTCTACATTACCACAGTGCTGCAAGTTTAATTTCATTTCTGCTGCTACAAATATAGGCCAATAAATTTGACAACACATCTGTTATTTACTTACACTCAACACTGAAGCATATTCATGACATTTACTTTGCCAGTTTAAAATTTAACAGCTTTCCTTTTATTTATATCTACTTAGTGTTAGTGAAAAGCGCTCTGGTGACTTTCCATATACATGCAGTAAGTGCAGCACATTTAGCAACAGTAGAAGATTCTCTTGGCTATGTACCATCACTGTACACATTTCTGGTTTCATAGACCTAAAATATTTGAAAGTGGTACAAGATCATTGCATCCACTCATTCTGAGTACAACTAGTAACTGTGCAGCTAAAACATACCTACAGTTGTCTCAGGCAACAGAGACCCAGGAATTCATTTCAGTGCCCCCTGAGTTGCTGACACACAGTAAAGTTCTTCACAGCCTTTGACACACACAAAGAAGCCATATCATGAAACACTCATTCCTATCGTGCTCATCCTTTCATTATGCTGTTAGATCTTCTGTTGGAGTAAAATATGAGTGAGGGCTAGAGAAGCTGTGACCATAGACAAAGGAAACACCACTTAAAAATATTACACAGCAAATACTCATGAGCAGTGTGACAGCTTTCTAAAGGAGCAGAGAGAGGTGGGGAGTGCTCCTAGGTCAGGAAGGACAATCTTAGCACAGGAGTGCTGACAGAGATATAGTACCTTGCACACACTCAAGCCACTGACACAGAGGGAACCAGGGACTGGGACTGTGAAACAAGAGCACAGCTAGATTGCCTTGCTCTTACACTGCCCCTGAGGTAACTCATCAATCTGTCCTCTGTGGTTGTCAGTCTTCTGTCTCCATAAATCCAGTATCACAACGGTTAAGGCCATACAAGTTTGTGAATAAAGTCAGACAAATAACAGAAGACTGAGGTGGAAGATGAAAATTCATAAATTAGTACAAGAGTGAAGACATGAAATTACAGCAAAAAGATGACTTTTCCACTCTGACCTCTGATTTGGCATTCTCTGCATTTTGATTGTACCACAACTGGAACAAACAAGTTAATTGACATTTGAAAAACCTATCACAACTACTACATGTTCCTGTAGAGTGGCCTTTTTCTTTTGGTATTAGTTGTAGCTCTTAATTGCACAAAGCTGACCCCTCAAATAAAAGATCACAAAGGCATTAGAACAATTCAGTAGTTGTGCTATGCTTAACAATAAGGCTCTCAGCCCATGGTCAGACTTTACCTCAGACTCAAGTATGGTCTGTTGCAACAAAAACATGCTCACAAATTGAAGACCATACTACAATAATTTGCTTTCAAAAATAAGGTGCATACAGAACTATGTACATTGATACACTTCATAAGAGTAGGTCTAGCACACATACAGCATGGGGTCATTTAGAATCAATTTTGCAGCTCTGCAGATGTACCAGCTTTGCAGAGAGAAAAAATAAACTGTGTGAAGGAACCAAATGTTTATCTATTGAGTGGATGTAGATACAGCAGCTAAACTGCAAGTGTGTGTGTTTCTCTCGGGGGTGGGTATGATGGGGAGAAATGGGATAGGACAAGGCAAGATACTCCCCACCCAAAACTTTTTGTCCTGCACTGCTCAGGTAACTACTTCCTAACCTGGAGAAGCCTTATTAGGTCAGATGGGGACACTCAGGTGGGGACACTCAGTTGGCTCCAGCTTTGCGTTTCCACAGTTAGCATGGGGATTGCTGCTGCTTCAGGGCCCCAGTTCCACCAAGTTCTGAGACTTTTGTCACCTCCATCCTACCCTATAGGTTGGCGATTACACTGGCAATTCTGACAGATTGATAAATATTCTCTACAGTCCAAATCATGACTTTGGCAATCTCATTTCACTTACACTCTCTGCATTTGTTGCGGAATAGAAATTACATTTTCTGGCTACAGAAATTACATTTCCTCTATTGAGTATTATTCTATCTCCTGTCCTAAAAAAGAAAGCATTATGAACTACAAAACAACACCAGTTTTGGTTAACTAACCTTTGGCTTCACTAATGGAGGAGCACAAACAAGCAATAGCAACAACAACAAAGCCTGAAGAAAGGGGGTGTATTTGGCAAACTCATTACACAGAGAACCCAATGTGCAAAAAAAGGTGAAGAAAAATCTGGAAGTTTGCCCAGAATGATCTCACAGGGAATCCTCACTCCAAACCCACAAAAGCCAAAGCTATGCTGAAGTCACATAATACTGTAAAAACAGAAGACACCCTTGCATACCGAGAACAGCTTGCTTAGTTAAGAGATTTTTCTATGATATTGTCACTCATCAGTATATCACTACACTGCTGATGGTCAAATTTCAAGGGACAGAGCCATCAAGCACCAGAGCAGAGCCTTTATTTTCAAAAGATGACATTGCTTCAAATGGACACATCAGATCTCAGAAAATGTTAGTTTGTATCTGTCCATAGGGACAGCCTCTCACGATGACAAGTCACTTTTGGAAGCCAAAATGCCATGTTATGAAAAAGTTTTTAACTGCATATTTTGGGGTTTTGTTTGGTGCAAATAATAGTGAGCATCATGGTTTCAAGTTCAAGTTACTTCTTCAGCTCTCAAATGGGCAAAGAGTTTATTGCGCTAGCCAGTGTAGCAGAAGTCTGTTAATGATACTTTCACTGTTGTTCTCTCCACATGATGAATCTTATTCTTCTCTCATCACACCATTTTATAGTAATGTGAGTATACGGCCTTATAGACAAGTGAATTTTGATTTAGATGGGTAGAAACCAATGCTTCTACAAAACTAGAGGTAACAAGAAAAATAAGTTATTAAAACAAACGTGCCTCTTAATCATTCTTGTTTCAAAAAAACCCCTTCTTGCCAGAGGGATATTTTATAAAGAATTACTTACGTTACATTGGAAACTGCTGAATTTGTAAAGTAATGGGAATAACTCCTGTCCCTCATTCTTCCCTGTTTTACAAGCAGTCTGTCTTTGTTTTTTACTGCCATTTCCTTCTCTTTCTCATTGCTAAAATGAAACTCCAACAGCGCATTTCTCACTGCTTTGTACAACGGCAGCCACTGCAGGAAAGCCTGTAAAACTCAGCATGAGGATGAGGGGAGAAGCACCATTGCCTGTGCAGAAAATGCTTTAGAGACAGAGAAATTTGCTCCTTAGCTAACTGCCCCAGAGCAATTTTCAAGAGGACTTGAAGGAAGCTTGGAAGAAGAAATGCACAAATACAAAAAGCAGTTTAAGCTCTGTTGTTAGCTGAATGTCATTCAGACACAAAGGGCTATTTTATTTAAATAATCTATCATTTTTAATTTGCCTTTCAAACTCAAAGCCATTTTTCAGTTAAAATTGGATTCTGGCATGAGGGATGCAGTCAGGGAATGTATCACAGAGGGCATATGCAGTCTGGTGTCAGACATTATTACAAATTCAGCCTGTTCTCTCTGCCTTTCCACTAGTTCTGCTCTGGCTACCTCTAACCACCCTCTGCAGTGAGCCAAAACAGTTTTACAAGTTTCTCTCAAACTTAGTTTGCCACTTACACAGACAGCTTAGTCAAAAGCTTTCCTAAACAAATACAGCTATTTGTTTTAACTTGCTTAGTATTTATGTTTCAGATTATTAATTTAATTTTCTTGCAATCATGCCCTCTTTGAGACACATCTTTGAAACTGAAAAACTTGCGGAGGCATTCATTGTGTCATCCAACGTTTTTCTAGAAAGGTTTTCTGGGATTAGTAGTATCAAAACCTTGTTCATGGAGATAGCTGTAATTTACAGTTTGTTTCTCATGGCACCCTCATAAGATCCTCACTAAGATTCAGCAATAAATGCGTAAGGTAACTGAACTTTGAATCAGCACCTAAAAGGCACAGGGCACAATACCCCATAGTGTTTGTAATATACCATAGAAACTGTTTTCAGGACATAAGAGCTCTGTTATGATCATGTCCTGGGTTCAGCAGTAGCAGTTATTTTTTTCCTTCTTAGTAGCTGGTGCAGTGCTGTGTTTTTGACTTTCAGGCTGGGAACAGCGCTGATAACAGCGCTGATAACACCGATGTTTTTAGTTGCTGCTCAGTAATGTTTACTCTGACCAAGGACTTTCTGAGTCTCAAGCTCTGC
>WYDI02027307.1:0-21238 GCA_009867235.2 Psittacus erithacus | reverse complement strand
GTGGGGTTTTCGTGGCTTTCTGTGGGGGGGTGGGGGGTGGTGTGTCTTGGGGGTGGGTGTGGTGTGGGGGGTGGGTGGGTTGTTGTGTGGGGGTGTGTGGGGTTTAAATGGGATTTGGGGGTTTGTTTAGGGATTTTTTTTCTCTTTTTTTTGGGGGGAGATGTTGGGTTGGGGGTTTTTGTTTTGGATTTGGTTTTTTTTTGGGTGGGTTGGTTTTGGTTGGTTGGGGTTTTTTGTTTTGTCTGTTTTGGGGGTTTTATTTTGTTTGCTTTTTTGTTTTATTTGGGGTTTTTTTGTGTGAGGTGGTTTTTTTTTTGGTTGCTTGGTTGGGTTATTATTGATTATTATTACTACTACTATTATTTATTATTATTGCTAGTAGTAGTATTATTATTACTATTTTCTTGTTGTTCTGTTTGGGGTTTTGTCTTTAGGGGGCGGGTAAGGGAAGCGTTGTTTCTGCTCCCCCCTCCTGCCCCCCCGTGTGGTTGCTCGGTGCAGCCGGGAGACGGCTCCGCTCCTCGAAGGGGTTAATGGTGATGCTGGGCCGGGAGCCGGCGCTGCTGCGGGCGGGGGGCGGGCACTGCGGGCTGGGACCCGCGGCTCTCACCGGTCCTTCTCCACGCGGGTGCTCCGTCCCCGCAGCGCAGCCCCGCCATGCGCAGCCCCCGCTCCGAGCCCGGGCCGCCCTGACCGGGCTGGCGGCGGCAGGTGCCTGGTGGGACCATGAGCGTGATGCTGTGGCGCTGGGACCAGAGCACCACCACCATGAAGCTGGTAAGGGACTGGGAGCGAAACTCGGGACAGCCTGGGCGTGCTCAGTGATGGCTGTGTACGGCGCTTTGTGTCCTCTGCGCCTTCCTCGTGGGCAAACAAGAGCTTTTGGGGCGGATGAGGTCAATAAATACTGATAACTGGTGATCTAAGTGGGCTGGAAAGGCTGATGCTGAAACGCTGTTTTGTTCCGGTGAAATGCAGACTTGCAACAGGCTTGCAGCTGGATCTGTTACTTATTCATCCTTTGGACTGCTTTAGGTTGTTTTCGTGTTGTTCGATCCCTGGAATTACCCATGCCTCTGTTCTTACTTTTAAATGAGATTATGTGTATAGCTCTCCCCGCACCTCCCTGTATTTATTGTTTCTCTCTTTTTGGAATCACTTTTCTCCCTCTTGCTAGAATAATTTTGCCAGCTGGGAACGCTTTGGGATTTTGTTTTCTCAATAGTTTGTTTTTAAATTTCCTCCTCTCGCCCTTTTATGTTTCCCCTTTCTAGGAAAGCAGAAAACCCCACCGTTTTATCTGTAAGCAGAAAGTGTGTGACTGCTCTATTCTTCCAGCATCAGTGAGATCAGGAAACCCGTGTACCTGCCTGTATGTTTGAATTACTGTCTGTACCAAGATTTAAACTCTGGTCAAAACTTAGACTTTTCTCATGAACAGCTATTTTCTTTAAGCTATTTGATATAAAGAATATCAAGACAGTGGCTGTCTGAGATGGCTTTAGATGTTTTCTCTGTCTCCTCTGGCAGACGATTTAAACAAAGAAAATGCTACTTCTGTGCGGTTTTTATAGGAAAGATTTCTTGTGCTCAGAAATTTAGAATCAAAACGCAAGGACTTGTGCCAGGTCTAATCCTTTCTATGTGAGTTCTCTGTTGAAATCCATGTGGGAGTCAAAGATACCCTGCACCTCTTCGTATCGGGCTCTGTGATCACCGAGATTTATAGTGCTTCTAGTAATGTAACAATCTGTGTTTTCACATACTTTCCTCTCAAGGAATGAGGTGATAAGCAGGTGTTATTGAAAGAGTATTCTCTTCCAGATGGAAAAGCAGCTCTTCACTAGCTGGGATCGGCTAGTTTGGGGTCTTTCATGCTTGAGTAGCTACTGGAATAATGACTTTGTGAGCTGGCAGTGGGAATGTGCGGCTTCAGGGGGTGGGGGGGGAAGGGGGGGAAGGGAGGTGTTGCCCAAGCTTGGTTACAGCTGAAGCCGAGTATTTGGGAAAGGGAGGTTGGAGCGAGCCTCCTCTGTCCCTTTTCATATGCAAAGATCTCTTTATGAAGCAGAAGGAGCTTTGTGCACAGGTGTATTAAATAGTTTGCGTATACATTGGCTTTTAAACCAGCTGCGAATGGACTTTACAAACAATAAGCACCTGTAAGAGCTTATTAAATCAAGCTGAGGGAAGGAGGTGGGAGATGAGAATGAAACAGCTGCTGGTGTTCAAGGGACGACAAAATCTGCCCTAGTAATGCTCAGGCTGCTAGGGGGGTGCTGGATTTACCAGCTCCTTTGGCAGGAAGCTCTTCCATAGGCCTTGGCTGGTCCATAGTGATAAAGTGCATTAAAGACAGACAGATTCTTCATAATAATAATAATAATAAAAATACTCAGCTACTCAGGGTATAAGAATAAACAGACCTTATGATGCCCAGTGAAAATCATAGAATCACTGACTGGTTTGGGTTGGAAAGAATCCTAAAGCTCATCCAGTTCCAACCTCCGCTTGAAAATGTCTTAGACATCTGAAAATAAAAAAGCCCAGCAATCCACAAACCTGTTTTTAATTGGCACCAACTATAAAGAGGAACTGAAAACCAGAACTAATTTTTAAAATAAATATAAAATAAATAACCTGTGTCTTGCAGGGAATAAGCTGGAATGAGACATCTTCAGATGTTTGTCAGGGTACTTAGCTGCAAATGAGAATTTGCCTTTTCCAGCAACCAGTGAAGCTGTACTTGTCTGTTCTTTCTCTGGCCATGAAGTTGAACTGTTGTACTGTTGAATACAGAATTTTTTACAGTTGTCCCTGTTTCTTTGGCATAACTTTTGAAAGGATTTCCAAGTACTTGGGTGTTGAGACATGGAGGGGTGTTGGTGTTATCAGTTTTGCTGGTGAAGACTTAAAGGGCCCAAAGGATGCCCACAAAGCACCGTACGCTACCACTTCCCTTCTGCTTTCTCTCCCTTCTTCTCCTCCCTTGGGTCAGAGAAGTTTCTGTGGAAGAAATTAAGAGAAAATGTTTGTCAGCTTTTGCTTAGGGTGAGCTGACTATGGGTAGTATAATACATATATAGGTTTTTCCTCACTTGTTTGCATTGCTTGTAACCTAGCAAGAACTGGCATAGAGTTCCTAAAGTATTCCAGACTTGTTAGGGACAACTTTGAAAATCTAAGTTTTTATGTTAGTCATCTGTTTGGGAGGATGGGAAGAACCTCTGACAAAATGTTCATATTTGTCTGTCATCTTGAGTTACCTGCGTAAGAGAAGGTTGCTTTTATTGCAGGATATAGCTCCTGGGGTGGATTTTCCATGGCAGGCTTCTTGCCAGTCTTTCTGGAGCACATTGATTCTCGGACATTCAGAGGAGTGGCCAGACAATAACTAAGATATTCTGTTGAATAGACTGTGCCTTCTTTCAAAGGTATTGCCAGCTCTCAGGAGAAAAAGCCTAAATTTGAGTAGCTTGCTCCTTTTCAAGGTGACTTGGGCAAGGCTGTTTAACCTGCCTAGTTTGACACTAGGGGTCCTTATTCCTGGGCTTTTAAAAATACATGTTTAATTCTGATTTTCTTGTTATACAATTTCAATATATAGTGTAAAACCTCTCTCTTAGTGTGTATGTGTTTCAGTTTAACTGTTATGAGTCAGCTACATACCTTATGCAACCCCCCTTTTTTAATGGAATCAAAACGGGGATCATTCCCACTCACTGCTTTACGGCTTTGCAAGGGGCAATACATTGGTTTTGTGATGCTTGACAGTTATTGTAAAAAGCACATGATCCTTTTTGTTTATGCAAGGTTTAAATTGGCTTGGTTTTGAACAGCCCCCAGCTTTGCAGCTTGTGGGAACAACTGACATCTTCCTAGCCTTTTACAAGGTTTTCCGCACTATTCTATCAGTAGAAACATGGTAACCCAGCTGGATATAATCTTGCCAGGGTTGTGGTTTTTGTTTTATTTCAGCCTGCAAGCAACTAGTCAATGAAAATGGCAGGTATGTCTTCTCAGGAAGAAATATTCTGGCTCTGATGTGGAATAATAAATGACCCCAAGATAAACCTATCTTAAAAGTTTTGTTTCTTTAGATGGAATAAAAGAATCTTGATGGAGGAACCACATGAGTGTCATCAGGAGCTGGTGTTTTATTGTGGTATGTACCATAAACAGCAGTGCTTCAGAAGCAGTTTTCAGAAGCTCAAACATATGAGCTTGTTAGGAGTTTATTTACTGTAGTTTAGTTGTAAATTATTTTATCCTATTTTATTTTGGAAGGAAGTAGGTTTTATCATAGAATCCAGAATGGTTTGGGTTGGAAAAGACCTTAAAGCTCATCCAGTTCCAACCCCCTGCCACAGGTAGGGACACCTTCCACTAGACTAAGTTGCTCCCAGCCCTGTCCAGTGTGGCCTTAAACAGTGCCAGGGATGGAGCATTCGCAATTTCTTGGGCTTCCTTGTCTTTTTTGAACATGTTGAATAACATGAGAGAAAAGAAACATGCATAAATGCTTTACACATAGGACTAGGTTCTCATTTTCACTGTAGTATTGGTGTAGATGCTCCTGCTCACACAGTGTCACTCAGCACCACCACGAATGTGAGCCAGGAGGTGAATGGTACCAGTACCTGAGTTTTGCAGACATTAATGGGCCATAAGTTGGGTAAACCACTGGAGTTAAATAAAAAGGCTGTTAAAAAACTCGTGAAAGTTGTTTCTGTACAACTTCTGACATGGTTTAATGGTGGACTTGGCAGTCCTGGGGTAACAGTTGGACTTGATCTTAAAGGCCTTTTCCAGCCTCATTTATTGATTCCGTAATTCTAACTGTGAGTTAATTCAGAATTTTCCCTGTGAAGAGAGTGTTAAAAGATTTATCACTATGTATAAAATTCTGTCCAGGCTTACATATGGCTTCTTCTTCTATTAAACATTTCCCTTTAATGCTCTTATCTCAATGTGCCTTCTGGACTAATATGTAGTGTACAGCAAAGAAACATACTTATTTGGAAGAACCGCTTCATTCTGGAAGAGATTTTCAAGTGCTTAACTTAAAAACTGCAACAGGAGAATGTACTGGGGTGATAAGAGCTTTGAAAAGTTGTATTTTGATAGACCTATTTTTGCTAGCTGACTTAGCCATACTTCTCATGAAGAGAAAGCATCACTGCAGCTCCATAAGCTTTTGCCATCTGTATTAGTGACTTATAAGCAGTTTATTTGACTCATCATAGCATTATCTTGCAGCTGATAATTGACTTGATGTTGGAATTGGATCACAGACTCTTAAAGAGCTTTGCCAAGCTGAAAAGTTAGGAATCTCAGCCAGTTGTTAGATGCCTAGATTGAAGGCTTAGTCACTGACACTCTGCAAAGGTTAAACTAAAGTGCAAAGTACAATTTTGTGTACCATAGGTTAAGATATTTCTGAAAGACACTGTTGCATCTAATCATGCACTTCCCACCCTTCTGTTTAATCTCCGTTAAGGAAGTGTTCTTTTGACACACGCCTTTGAGCATACAGTGTGTTAAAAAGGTGCATGCATCTTTTTCCTCAGGAGGATCAGTGAAGAGGGACGATGCAACAGTGGGCTGCAGGGTCATAAGGCTGTGAAAGAGGTAAATTTGTTCTGAAGAGGTATCAGGAAAGGTAGGATCAGTAGAGCTAAGGAAGTATGAATGCAGTGAAACTAGAAGGAGGCAGGGGAAACATCATATAGATTATTACATGCATCTGTGGTATCATTTAGGAAAGATGAGGTCAAAGGAAACAAGGGCTGTTGGGTTGACCAAGAGTAAGGAAAATCTGTTTCCTTGACACTCATAACCAGGAGAACAAGGATAATGCAGGCATGTGTTCTCTGTAAAGACATCAAAATACATCAGTGTCTCTAGTCATCGTGGGCAGGTACTGAAACAGGCTGTTTTACAAAGAGGTAAACTTCAGCATCCCTTTTATGAGAGACTTTGATAAGTTTATCACTGCAGCTGTGTCATATAGTTAGCTAAATTACTAGGTACAGGTACTTTCCAGCCTGTATTCCTGTTTAACTCCAGGAGCTCTGGATTCTGCAACTGGAACATATATGTGTGTGCCGGGACCAGCTGGTATAAGAGTTAGCTTTCTTCATAGCAGCCCCTGTGCTTAGCTGCTGGCCACAGTGTGTATTTGTTCCATACAATATATAGGTGTATATATATACACACATATATATAGGTATATATGTATATATATATACACAATATAAATATTCTATAAATGTTAAACATTTAGAGTTGTGTTAAGCAGAGTTCTTCAAGTAAGGAGTTGATGTCATTGCAGAAATCAAACTGAAAAGCTAGAAAATCTCCTAAGGTGTAAATGCTTTAATGTGCGTGTATAGTTGGATCTCAGTGTAAGTGAACACTGTGTTTTGTTACAAGCTGTATGTGTCACTTTTCAGTGCAGATATTAAAAAATACATAAGGAACTTCAGAAGTGCAAATCTGAAAGATGTATGTAGGTGCTATATGTTGCTTGTTTTAAGCTTTATGAAATATTCCAGATTAATCTGTTTGTCTGCCTTTGGTTTGCCTTTAGAATTCAGGTATAGAGATCTGGGCCCGACTTACTTTGGTTCAGTGATTATGGCAGTCCACAGACTGGAAAGGGATTTGAGCCTGACTATCCAAAAAGTGTTCCTGTTTGGGGTACAGGGTGCCTTTTTGGAGGCCAACTTGATTTTAGTTTATTTACTTCTGTGCTTTGCAGGACATTGAAGAAAGAGTAAATATTACATACACTGTTGCAAAACCCTTATTTCTTTCACTCCTAATGGCATATGGTTTTGTGCTAACTCCTCTTTATTGTAAAGCACAGAGGGATAGATGCAGAAGGTGGGTATTTCATAGGAGGCAAGATACAGGGATTTTACTTTTTTTTATCAGTGTCAGACTTTAGTGTTGCAATATACTGATTAACATAATGATAGCACCATGTTGCGGATTAAAATCCTTAAAAGCAATTGGCTTGCATTCTCTTACTCGCTGTGGAAGGCTGCCCCCAAACCTTCCTCCAGCCTCATTCAACTGCTTTGATTTAGGCATAGCCTATGTATATGCATTTGGGGGTTTTTCCCAGCGTGCATGTTAGCCAATCTCCTCTTGCCTGCTGTTCCTAGGCAAAGAACATCTTACTCTGTCAAGTTTAAATAAATCAGGTTTTTAGGATTTTCTTTTGCAGGACAGTTTCTTTATTTCTCAAGTCCTTTTCTGTACAATTTCTAGTTTGAATTCCTCCTCCTTGAACACAGGTGACGATGACTATATGAGAGTTTTCAGGTGAAGTCTTACCAGGGCATTGTGAAAGGTCTTCAATATGTCTTACTTTTCATACAGATTTTACATATGAGCAAGCATTCAGTCTATCAGCCAACCAGAACTTGCATTTTTTTAGTACAAGGTAGTTAATTATTAGGGCTGTTATGGTGAGGCCATGACTGCTCAAATGTTCTCTCTGCTGCCTTTCTGTCTGAAAAGCCTTACTTCAAATATCACAGAATCCTAAAATATCATCTCAGTCTCCTGTCAGTTTAAAGCCATCCCCTCTTGTCCTGTCCCTTGTCAAAAGCCTCTCTCCAGGTTTCTTGTTGGCCCCTTTAGGCACTGGAATCTGCTCTAAGGTCTCCCTGGAGCTTTCTCTTCTCCAGGCTCCGTAATAATGCTTAATAAATTTAGTTTATACTCAGAGGTAAAACAATACCTTGAATCCAAACTGCATGAAAACAATAGCTTGTTTTTTATGATGGTACTTTAATATTAGGCTTTTTTGTTTTATACAATAAAGATGCTGTAATGTCATTTTCAAGGTAGAGCAGCTGGAGAATGGGCTACATGTGTTTAACAATAATGTGAATTGGGCCATGTGTTGGGTTCAATTTGATGTCAGCTGTTCATTGCTGATCTTCCACTGGTTAATTTAATGTTCTCTGACATTTGCTCAACAAGCTTTTTTGTTATGTTTTATTTTCGGACAAGTGATTGCTGATGAATTGACTGATTAGAGAATAAGGGACTCTCAAGATACCATCAATCAGTATGTGGTATATTTGGGGGCCCTTGGATCATTTGCTAAATATTGGCTGGGAGAGGGAAATTTTTAACCCCCTGCGAAAGTTACAGGTTTATTACTTGGTTAGACATCTGCTTTACTGGTTAGACACAACTGATGCTAATTGTGTTTAATCTTTCTTGGGGGGTGGAGGCTGGTCCCAGGGCTGGTAAGTACTTTTATGAGTTCTGCTGGTCTTAGCTGTGCCCATGGAAATCTGTCTGCTAATCTGATCTTTGGGTTATTTGCTTTTTGAGGCGAGCATCTGCAGAGAGTTGGGGAAATAAAATGTCAGCAGCATGAAGCAGGTGTCCCTGAAGCATTTGCAAAGCTTATTCCTTACCCAAGCTCTGTCACGTCATAGTTTATGAAAAGAAAATATAAAGGGCCATACTAAATAAAACACTACAAAGGCTTAACTCATTTAGACAGAATACTTCAGTGTGCTATTTACTACTACGTATACTAAAAAAGGAAAGATGGTAATGTACAAATGCAGAACTAAATGTGCTAAATGCAGTTGTATCCTCTGTAAATGTTTCATTCCGTATTGTATTGCCAAGAGCTTATTTTCTGCATTATTGGTTTGCAAAACACTGGACAAATGTCAGCGTAGAAAACTGCACAGACCTTGCCCCTTATGTACAGCAGGCAAGTGCTAACAACTTCTGCCTTGGCCCTTGGTTTGTCTTTACTAGCTGATGCATTGTTGGAGCTGGGTTAAGTACAATTTAGGGTACCAAGCATCAGCATTACTCCATGCCATGTTGTATAGCACATACACTGTTAGGTTTTTACATTTTCTGGCTATAATCTCAACATCTAAGAGTGCTCCATTTTAAAGTAGTCCAAATTCTTACCAGTTATTGCCTAAGTTCACGTTCAGTAATTATTTCTTAGGCCAACTGTGTTGTAGCAGTATTAAGTTTTTGCCTTATGAGCTAACAAAATTAGTTATGAGGACTTAATGGCGTAGGCTGAAACATGCATCCGTCTTTCAAAACCTGTAGGAACTTCTCAACTGTAGTAACGAGATGTGTTTATTTTGCAGGAACTATTGTACCAGCTTATGAGTACTCTTTATAGTGCGTGCTCGGAAATGTTAGCTTTTGCTGTTTCTGTGTGCTCTTTGAAACTCTTTGCATGACTTTTCCAAGGGTGTCTGTCCCCTTAAACAATAGTGTGGACCTAAACAGTAGTCTTTTGGGGGTAGTGTCTAGCCTGGTTATCATCACTGCATGTGAGCTGTTTAGTGTACCTTCTAAATCAGAATGGCAGAGGCTAATTTTTCTGATTTACCTCTAGAAGACAACAGTTTCAGCAGAGTACTAGAACATCTAAGTTGCGCTTCAGCCACTCCTGGTGTCACAGCACTGAGCTGACAGGGTTGGTGGTTTCATGAAATTTTGAGAGCACTTAACATAATACCTATATTGATTTGCTTCTTTATATCTTAAATGGAATTATTGCTACAGCTGGTAAGATGTCAATGTGTTTGGAGTTACTTTATTAATGAAATCTGATTTTTCTTTTTTGTGGTCATGGTCACTCCATGGGTGCCTTGTGGTCTGAAGCTTGAAGGTTCCTTATAATGTAACTTGAAAAAAAAAAGTTTGGCCAATCTATTTTTTTTATTCTATAAATTAAATCAGTGAGAATTCTGTTGAATTTGGATCCTTCTCATGTTTCATAGAATCACAGAATCAACAGGGTTAGAAAAGACCTTAAAAATCAAGTCTAACCTTCATCCCATGACTGCCAAGCCCACCACTAAACTGTGACTAAATTTGCTCTGATCCACTTACAGTTTCTTGTAGAATTTTTGACTGTCCTAGAGAGTGTTGGGGTCAGAGTGCATGAACTGAAACTAATGTATGTAAGGATCCATCTTTCCCAACTCCTACACTAAATATAATCATGCCTTGTGGAGCAGCGCAGCTGCTGCCTTTGTCAGTTCTTATATAGCTCAGTTGGATTTATTTTCTTTATTAGTCTTCGTGTTAGAATCTCTCTGATAGGGACAAGCATGTGCTCCTTTAACACATGCCTGTAAGTGTCAGTCACCTCAGGTCCTTAAAGTGATGTCCATGTCTGTGCTGCAATAGAACTGGCCCAGAAATTGTTTGCCTGAATTTATCCTTCTGATTGTCACAGGGTGGCTTTTCCTTTCTTTCTTTATTCCTTCCCTCCTTTCCTTCTCTCTTTTCCCTCATTTCCTTTTTTTCCTTTTTTTTTTTCCTTTCTTTTCCTTTGCCCCTCCCTTTTAATTTTTTTAACTAGCAGCATGCTCTTTGTTCTACATTCCTCCCACCCTTGCTTCAGGCAAAACCGAAGAACTGATTTTGCTGATGTCCCTGCACCTCATTTCTATGACAGCAGGCTCTGTCCTCCCCAGTGATTAGCAGTAAATTGCTCTGATTTTATCTGCAGCTCAGCCAGTATTCTTATCTGATGTTACTTTAAACCACCCTGAGTTCCATACGTAGATGTGCTTCCACCTACATACTGTGTGACCACATGTATAGCATGGATCAAAGTGAATGGTCTTGTCTGAAGGAAAATGAAGAGTTTACAAAGTTTAAAAAGAAAAAATTCAAATGTTTATAGCTGTGGACCCCAGTAAAATGATGACAGTGGATTAGTTACAGGGGTTTCTTCCCTATAAATTCCGTATTATTTTACTTCTCATTAAACCCGTTAGCTGACTTTAGGAGCATAAGTTTCCTGGAGTAACGCTTTCTGACGTGTAGGTGTACCAGCGGAAGCAGGAATTAATGTCGGAAACTAAATTCAGGATCTCAGGCCGAGAAAGAGATTATGTAGGTGTGCATAAAATGACACAGGGATCTGAGTGATGGAGTAAGCTGTCATTGCAGTGTGATACTTGAACTTTCCAGAGCTTTCGGGTCTTTTGATCAAGCTCCTTGCTGCGTATAGCTGTTAAAACAGGACTAAGAGTAGAAATATTCCAGCCATCCATATTTTACAAAGACATGTTTCAACAGAGAGGAAAAGGAACTAAAATGATCAGGTCTTAGCCTGGTAGGCTGTTTGAGATTTGTCAATTTCCATTAAATATCTTTATGTTAAATCCCTTTGTGCTGAAAATAGATTAAATCTACAGTTGCTGTGCCTCCTGACAGAACTGTTAAAGGTCTGTGCTATATATATTTCTGACTAAAGTTTCAGGAACAGTGCAGAAGTTATTTCCTTTGCTGGAATGATTTGTTCAGGAATGTGCAGAAGGCCTTGCAGTAGCTGCTGGCTCTGCAAGGAGGCTTTTGAGAGGAGATGCCTGTACCTCCTATGGTGTTGGGAAATGTGCCTGTACTTTCATTTCATGATCAGCCATAAAATACTGTTATAAAATATTGTTATAAAATATTAATCACTAGCTTGCTATGAATTTTACTGGATTTTTATATGGGGTGGTTTTTTGTTGTTGTTTTTTTTTTTTGGTAGAAGGCTACGTTAGAGGTTCAGTTTCAGAAACTGTAGTAAAGCCCTACAGCATTGATTTAAATGGCCAGATTAATGAAAGCGTAGGTGAGTGGCACTTTAGTGAGCCTCTCTAATTAGGAGCATAGGTTTTGCTATCAGTGGTCTACTGAGCCTATGAATCTACATCCTGTTTCCAGCAGCCCCTTTCTGATGGAAGTAATTCACCCTACTCTCTCCTTCCCCAGTAATGTAGGAGGTCAGCAGAGGATCGTTCTTCATCCCAAAGACAGTGAATTCAGAAATCGGGTCTTTGCCAGCATGTCCATAAATTACCTTTAGGAATCCCAGGCTGGTTTGGGTTGGAAGGGACCTTAAAGCTCATCCAGTTCCACCCCCATACCACAGGCAGGGACACCTTCCACTGGACCACGTTGCTCCAAGCCCTGTCCAACCTGGCCTTGAGCACTGGCAGGGATGGGGCAGCCCTTCCTTCTCTGGCAACCTGTGCCAGTGCCTCACCACCCTCACAGGGAAGAACTTCTGCCTAATGTCTAATTTCAATCTCCCCTCTGTCAGGTTAAAGCCATTCCCTCTCATCCTGTCCCTACAGGCCCTTGTCCAAAGCCCCTCTCCAGGTTTCTTGTTGGCCCCTTTAGGCACTGGAAGCTTCTTTAGGGTCTCCTTGGAACCTTCTCTTCTCCAGGCTGACAATACTCATAAATACTGATAAAAGTACTTTTCTATAGTTCCGAGCTGTAATCACTAACAGAGATTATCTGTTCCCTGTTAGGAGGGGTATTTCTTAAATTCTTTATAAATATGCACATACATTTGACTGGAAAGGTCTCTGCTTTTGTGACACAGACTGCAGTGGAGAAAGGGGAGCTAAGGAGTTTTCACTGTAACCTCCATCCTCTAGGACCTCTTTTTCCTGTATTGCCTTGGCTTGCATCATAGATGGGGACATTGCGCTTTTTTGAGGTTGATCTGGTGCTAAATGTGCAGCTTTAACCGTTAGAAATGTCTTCTAACTATATAATTGCCATATAGATCATGATATAGACAGCACTCCAAACCCTTTAAATGAAAGCAGAAGGAACTAAGCTGGAAGCAGGGTCAGCATAGACAGTTTAATTTGGAGAGTTATCAGTCAGTAGAAGATTGTTAGGTTTGTATCTGTGAAACAGATGGCCAACTGCAAGGTGATTAGATTAGCTTTGTTATGTTTGTGGGAATTAATTCAGCACTTTGTTTTATTGTTGTTTGGGGAAAAAAAAAAAGAAGAAAACCAACTTGTATGATTTGATAGCTGCTTAGCAGGAACAATTTATGAAGACCACCTTATTCTTTTGTGTCAAATGTGGCAAAACCCTGGGGAGCCCTGGGCATGAAGAAAGCTTTTGGCTGTAGCCTTGATTTCCAGGGTGTGTAGCAATGTAGTAAATGACAGAATCAGAAGTGCTACCACCCGTAGAATCATCGGATGGTTTGTGTTGGAAGGGACCTCAAAGCTCATGCAGTTCCAACTCCCTGCCACGGGCTGAGACACCTTCCGCTAGACCAGGCTGCTTCAAGCCCGGTCCAACCTGGCCTTGAACACTGCCAGGGATGAGGCAGCCGCAGCTGCTCTGGGAAACCTGTTCCTGTGCCTCACCACCCTCACCGGGAAGAACTTCCTTATATCTAACCTTAATCTCCCCTTTTAAAGTTTAAGTCCACCATCCCTTGTCTTATCGCTACAGTCCCTGATGAGGAGTCCCTCTCTGGCATCCTTGTAGGCCCCCTTCAGATATTGGAAGGCTGCTATGAGGTCTCTACACAGCTTCTTTTCCCCAGGCTAAAAGTGGGTATGGATGAATATGAGTTATGGATAAATGGTTGTTAGTCTTTTCAAATGCAAAAATTTTATCTCAAGGTCTCATTAACAAAACATTTTAGGGGCAGTCCCCCCCATCTGTGTGTTGATGCAAATCTATATTCCTCCTTCCCTGTTGAAAAGTGAGGATCAGATGTTAAAAATGCTGGAAATGTAGCACTTGTTTATGTTTTCTAAAAGTATCTGAAGTTTCTGGAAGTGTGGTGATTTATTTTGATGGCTACATGGAAACTAAGCTTTTGGGATAATCTGGCTCTGATTGGGATACTGAACCCTTCTGAGATTTTCAGTCTTTTTGTGTGTTTGGGATGGAGTTTTTGCCACACAAAATCATCAGCTCAGCTGTCACAAAGTATTTTTCACTCTCTTAAAAATGCAGCTTAAAATAAAAATAGGTCTTTCAAAAGGTCACACCTAAGATTTGTCTAGCCAACTGTCCCACTTGTGAGAGTGCCCAAGAGCAGGAGGGGCATTACAAGAGCATTAAAAATAGAAGCATGGGTGGAATATACAAAAACTTAGTAGAAAGATAATTGGCCACTTGTCATTCTTACTGTGATAATCTATAATCTTTAAAAATAATGGCATTAGGATGTAATTTTCCAGTGACGAACCTCAGTGCAGCATTCCTATTCAGAATGAGTACTAAGTAATTGAGACTTGAGCACATGCTTGAAGCAAGTGTGTGGTCAAGTGCTTCCTCAAGTTTGGGTCTTTTCCTTTTGTTCCTTCCACCCACAGATTTTGCATTCATCTTGCTTGGCAGATAACAGTGATGAATAATAGGTTGTTGGCCTTCAGAACTCAGTTGCCCTGATTTTGCATCCCTGTCTCGGTTACATCTTGCTTTGTATCCTTCCAGGTGTTAGAGAGCACTACCTCTCTCCAACTTCTGGCAACTTCAGAAGCATTGCCTCTTGGGAAAAGTCTTGGACACTGGACTAAATTGCATTTTACAGAGAAAGATAGTGCACATGATTCATGGCTTTTTGAGGGGCATTAGACATCCTGTTCACAGGAGCAGAGGATAGTTTGCTGGTGACTTCAGGGTCTTGGTATGGACTAAATCTGTCCAGCCCCTGGTTTTGAAGACTCAATTTTTTCAGTCGAGCACTAAGCAGACCCCGAATGAAATGGTGTATTGTCCTTCTTGGCTAAAAGAGGGCTAGTGTTTGGTGTCTCAGGTGAAACAAAGTCCAATTTCTGTAATACCGCAATCCCCACTGCAAATTGCTTTTGTTAAAAATTAAGAAAAGCCTTTACAATGTTTCTGGATCAGAAAACTTTAGTCTTCACACGTCGCTAGGAATTGTAATGGATTAGTCATGTGCCTTTGAGACCAATTTTACTTCCCTTTGGAGTTGCTTCACAACTGTGAATGTCATTTTGGTGAATTAATCTGCTAACTATTCATGAGAATATACAATAGAGGAATGAATGCATGCTTAAGATGCTACCTGGCAAGTCAGGTTTCATTTCCAGCCCTCTTCAGATTGTTACTCGCTTTTGGAGATAGTTGTACTTACCCTTGTTTCCTCAGAATCCAATACAGCAGCAATAGTTTGTTTTGATCCTGCACGCTGCTGTGGCTCTCTGCCCAGAGGAGGTGATACTGAAGCTATGCAACTTTGTGACTCCAGGTGAAAAATAGCAGTGAAATGATAGCAGCTGTTCGGAGCAGTGTTGTCACACCTTTTCCAAACAGAAAGAATTAGTCTGTCTTCATTGGAAAAGTTTAGAAGACTTTATTTCCTGTCACAGGCTAAGCGTGCCAGAATTCGGCTGAGTTTTTGGGAACTGACCACATTGAGTATTGTAGTACTGGATGCTCATAGCGTAAAGCTATATTTAAGACTGTAGCAGCCTGAAGTTAGATCTGTCCCTTCTTCAATGTCAGGGTTTTGGGGGGTGGGGAACATGTGCAGACCTCCTTCCTTCTCCTGCTCCATCTGGTGCCTGTCTTTGGATTAGCAGAGCTGTTGCTCTTAGCACAGTCCTGGGCTTAGCACGGTCCTGGGCACATCAGAGGCACAGCACTTCATGCTGTGCAGGTAAAACAGCTACTTCATGTCTTGGGTAGTCACAGCCTGTTATGTTCTCTTCAAACTCAATCAAAGCCCCGTTCGTCCCCAGAGCAAACACATGCCTTTGCTGGTGGTGAGTGGGCTTTGCTGGAGGGGAGCACTAGTGGGAGACAGCATGGCTACAGAGGTATTTACTTTTCATGGAGCACTTGAAAGACCACATAGATTTTGCTCTGGCAGAAGTGTGCTTTTTGCAAAATAAGCAGTGAAAATGTCAAGCATCTATCCTTCAAATTGGCACAAGGTGAGCTGAAGCAGTCACCTCTTCTCACCTTGGCGATATTGGCAATGTTATGTTTTTAATACAAGAAATTCTGGCAAAGCAGCTGAGAAGGGACAGTTCTCTGTATTTTTCAGAGAATGCCGGCAACGTGGCCAGACTATGAGATTTAGAGTGAGTTGTATGTTGTGGGGTCCTGCCAGAGAACAGCCCTTGCTATCTACACTGAACCTTGCTCAGGAGGGTCCACTCAGTCTAATCTAGCCTTAGGCTTTTTAGCTTGCATTTGTGATAGATACAACCTTCAAGCATTGTGAATGCCCCATCCCTGGCAGGTTGGACAGGGCTGGGAGCAGCCTGGTCTAGTGGAAGGTGTCCTTGCCCGTGGCTGGGGGTTGGAGCTGGATGAGCTTTAAGGTCCTTTCCAACCCAACCTATTCTATGACTCAATGATCCATATTGTGAGCACTCCAAATTGCAATGAAAGGATGAAGCTGACTATATATGGCATGCAAGATTTTGGGTTTCAGTTCAAAGCATAAATTTCTGCAGGCATTGGGAGCATTTAAATGAAGGGGGCTGTCTTTATAGTGGGTAGAAAGTCTGCTGATTGCGTAAAATTTGAAATAAACAACAAAAACCCCAAACAAAAACCCACAGTTTTTTTTGTAAATGGCTTTCAATGCCCACAAGTGTCTATCACAAAAGACCTACCAAACATAATGCCTGCTGCTAATAGCTTCATTACCTAACAGTATGTCTGTAAAATATATTGGTCCTGTTTGAAATCGATGTTGAACATTGAAACTGTGTTACAGACAGTAGTGAGAGAAGGAAGCAGTGGCTGTGTAAGGGACAAGCTGCAAGGAGGGGTGGGAGTTGTAAAATATGACGGTGTGAGAAACATGAGCACCATGCATGCGTGACTTCAGCTAAAATTAGCCACCCAAGCTTCATGTGCCAGCATATGTGTCATCATTTAACTGTGGACCCCTTGAGAAGGAAGAGGAGGGCTTCAGCAGGATATGTTCATGTTAAATATGCCAATAAGTAGTGTGACCTTCCATGTCCCCGCTCGTGGGAGAAGTAAATTTTCCTGTGATCATTATAAAACAGTAAGCAGCTCCTCGATAATGGCACTGGTGCTGTTGAACAGTAACTTACTTCAACCTCAGAAGTGGTGTTTTCTTGTTTCTTTCCCCCTTCTTCTTCAGCTTGCAGCTTCTGATTTTCTGTGGTTTCTCCGGAGTAGCAATGTATCACCTTTCCAGATAAGCCCTTTTTTGTTGCTATTTGTGTGTGGTAGTAATGTAAATGGGTTTATTTCATATATGAGAACCGTGGTATGTGGAAATAATTTGGTGTGTGCTTTAGGTGGCTTTTTATAGTCCATTTGCTTCTCTTGTTCTCTCAGGTCAATTATATTTTGTTGGCGTGGGATAAATCACTTGATTCACTGTGGCCAAATATGTCTTGAAATAGGTTTTGCTGGTCAACTCAGCAAGCTTAAATTCTCTTTCGCTTTTGGATATGCAAAGGAATGATGCAGGTGTGAATGAAATCTCGTTTCTATCCAGGATTTAAAACGTGTGGCAAGGGGGAACAAGGGAGTGGACACCTGCTTGGCTTAGTGTGTGGCTCCAGCTTGAAGAGGCTTTGTATGTGGCAAATGTGGATAATGGGAGCCCTGGGAGCCGAGTTCACTGGACATAGTTGCCAGCCTTGCTTCACCTTCTAGCTGGTGTGTGGGAAAATGTTGCTTTGCTATAAAATATTTACCCCTCTGTATAGGCGGTGCCTGACAGTAATGGGGCTCAGAAACTGTATGGTTGGGAGGGAGGGAAGAAAACATCTTTGTTTCCTCTTTTTTGTTACATGCAGTAAAATATTCAGTAGGCTTATAGTAAGAAAGGTGCCATTCACGCAATTTAAAGCATATTACTTGTTTAGCATCCCCCAAAGATCTGCTTTACACTAACTGAGAGGAAGGAGTGCCTGCTCTGAAGCGTGGACAACCTAAGGCTCTGTTACTGGAGAGGCTTGCAAGCTAAAATTTACACACACACTTGGCTGGGTGTGCTGTGAGTCAGCCAGTTGCTTTTGAATAGTAGTCATATGCATGAGAATAGCTCTCCCCAGCCGGGAATAAGGCTTTGAAAAGAGAGAGAGAAATAAATAGTCCCAGGGGTGTTTGCTTAAATTACCCATTTCCCTATTTAACTTCCAAAGGGTAGTTAATGTCCATAAGTGTCCAGTAAAATGCAATATTCAGTGGAATACCTCCCACCAGCTGACTAATAATTTAAAGCTGTTCCAACAAACACTTGCACATGTGAATAGAATAAATCAGTTAGTTTAGTTCCGCTTAATAAATGGCAAAAAGGAAGCAGAGTCACCTCTTGTCTCCTCGGAGACCTCGGTTACAGCTGCATTCCCATAGTTGATGATAACTAGAAAGTTCCAACACTTTAAATAATGGATAATGTTTTACTGGCCTCATATTAGATATTAATTAATAACTAATTATCACAACAACTATTTTTAGGGGATTGCAAATGTATTGATTCCATTTGGGAAGGTCATTTTACCATCTCACCTGCCCATCATTTCCTCAAACTTGGAGTTTCTGGTGGTTTCCTCCCAGTTTGCTAGTGCTGATGCCAAGATGCTGGTAGGATGGAGTAATAAACAAGTCCCCAGGTCCCCATCCTGACTTTCAGGGGGGGTTCCAGTATCTCTGAGAGATGCTGGAGAGGAGATAGATTGCAGCCTAGGGCTGGTGTGTCCACACCAACCTAACCATTCACTGCCTACCCTGTATGTCCTCTTCTCCCTCTGAGCTGCATGTCACTGGGGGCTCATGCACATCCCTGTGGTCAGTGGATTTTGCTTCCTGTTCTACTCTCTACATACCTGTAGCTGCATCCTTACAGAAAAGGATCAGACAGAACTTCTTCAAACCCCATTAATACCTTTCATTTAATGTGGGCACACAGCATCTGTTCTGTGTCCTGCTTTTTAAGCTGGTTTCTTTTTTTTCTTGCAAGATCTTGCACTGGATTAAAAAACCCAGTCTTTTGGGGACCAGGTTTACTCAGTCTAGAAGAGCCAGTACTGTGTTTTTGGTGGGATTTGTGTCATGATACTGATGTACAGATACAGACTTGCTGCAGGATTTAAGAAGGGCATGGGGGCAAGTACAGCCACAAATTGTCAAAAATCTCTGAAAAAGATTTGTGACAAATGCTGTTAAACTTGGTGTTTATAATTTTATTTTTTTTTACCATGTGCCTCTTAGTTTTCCTTTTGCCAGTAACTCAGTGAAATACCAGCCATAATATTGTTGGGGCTGTAATCCCAATGCACTTTGAAAACTGCTGTTATCTTTAGTGTGCTCTCTTGGAACGAGAGATGCTTCTGAGATGAGTTTTGAAGCTATACCTTTGGCCTTTAGGTATTTACCCCTGGACTTTGTAGTCAGATACCTATTAAGATCATTGTGTTGGAGTGTAGCATGGATCAGCATAAGACTGCAATTAGTGTTACCAGTCAAAAATGGGGTTTTTAATGACACTGCATGTGTAGACCCCATTACATTGAGCAGCAGTATCTGATGGGCTTTCCTCCCCCACAGCATTGGAACAACTGCAGGCATTCTCATTATAGCATTATCTTAATATACAGCGTCTGGTATTTTAGGTTTCAGGGTATTTTTCTGCCTGTGAACATCAGTATGCAGCATGGCTCAGGTTAGCAGCAACACAGGTGTTGCATTGTAATGGGTGTTGTGATAGAGTTCACTGATGTGCTAACCCTGTTATTCAGTCATGGAAGTAGCCTTGCTCTGCTCGAATTACGCTGCATGATGTCAAGAAGACACTCTTAGGCTGTTACCAAATTCACAATAATTATTGGAAGAAAACAAGCAGAGCCTGATTAGTTAGGAGCTGACATGGAGAGGGAGTAACAAGGAAAAGGTTCAGGCATATTTTCTATTTGCTTGCTTAGAAGAGGTAAAATCTTTTTGATCAGTTTTGTGTGAAGCCTTTCCTCTTTATGATCATATTTCAGAATAGCAGTTAGGAGGCAAAAAACATTGGGTAGTTGGTGTCCCCATTTGGAACTGAATTCCACTTAAAGGAGACCCTGGAGTACATAGCAATATCTGGCACCTTAATCTAATTGCAGCTCCACAGCTATACTGGATCTCCTTCATGATCTTAAAGGATCTTCCTGGATTTATTTCACTCATGAGTTTATTCATGCTCTGTTTCCTGGGTAAGACTGACTGTGGGAACAGAAGAATATGGTTCTTACAGATGCTGTGTTTGGCCTTATCTGCCAGCAGATCAAGAGGAACCTGCATATCAGCATGTCTGAGCAGCCCAGGTATCAACCTGTTGCCTCTAAAATGTCTTTGGAGAAAGGAATACTGTGGTTTGAGATGTGAAGTTCAGACTGTTATGGCTAGCTAGGTAAACTCTTATTTATTTGGCTTTTTGGTTGCTTTTTCCAAGGTTTACAAGACTCTGAATTACTTTAAGTAGACAGAAGCTTGCGGGTTTTTGCTTTTCTCTGTCAGTATGTACCTCAGCCCACCCCAAGTGCTTTGTGGTAGCTGTGTGGTCTGGAAGAAACAACCTGATGTGCAAAAAGCTCCTTTTCTGCTGATTCAGTGTTCAAATGTGGGGCAGGCAGACTGAAGTGTGTGATAGATGTAGTCTCTTGGTGCAGTTACTCGAAACTTGAAGTGGCAAGAAAGTGCAGAGGTCTCCTAGCTGGAAAGCAAGATTTCTCTCATCTGAAACATGCTTTAAACAAGCAGGTATAAGGCTAAGGGAACGGGAGAAACCCCACTAAATTTCTAAATGTGGTGTTCTTCCTGATTTAAGACTCACTAATTTTGATGCCTTTTTCTTTACAAACAGCTTTGCTAAGTGTGGGGGGTTTTTTGGTTGCTTGGTTTATTTTTTTTTTTGCTCAAGACCTAGCTACTTTGTGCAATAGTGTTTTAGCTGACTCATAATGCACTGAATATTTCCAAAATCAATATTGATCTGTAACACTCTTAATTAAAACCTGATGGATTGAAAAGAGAGGAGGAGGGGGGAAGAGAGAAGCAAAAAAGCTTTCACATTTGTTTTTAATTTGTTCCCAGATAATTTGATTCCTAGGATCATGGACTACGGAGAAAAAATCTGCCCAACAGCTGAGTCCACCTTTAACAAAAGCCAAAACTTAGACCAGAGTTAAACATTAAACTGGCTGGTTTAAGGCACAGAGACCTGCTAATGGTGGTAATGCCCAAATCATATTGTATGCTTGGATTCTTAGGTAAAATAAGGAAGCTGCTTCCAGTGATTTTCATACTGTGAGAAAACACTGCAAGGTTTTAAAAGCCCATACTTTAAAATATATATATATCTCATATATATACATGCTATATATAATATATATAAAAAATATATGTAAAATATAAATATATCTAGTATAATATATATGAAATATATACCATA
>WYDI02027306.1:0-98990 GCA_009867235.2 Psittacus erithacus | reverse complement strand
ATGGGTTGCCCAGGGAAGTTGTGAATGCTCCATCCCTGGCGGTGTTCAGGGCCAGGCTGGACAGAGCCTTGGGTGACATGGTTTAGTGTGAGGTGTTCCTGGCCATGGCAGGGAGGCTGGAACTTGATGTTCTTAAGGTCCTTTCCAACCCTGACTATTCTATGATTCTATGTATCTTCCAAACCAAGATTGCCTCATTTCTGCTGCCCAGCAGAAAAGACCTGGGGGTACTGACTGATGGTGGCTGAACATGAGCAGCTTGTGCCCAGGCACCCAAGAAGGCCAACAGCATCCTGGCTTGTATCAGAAACAGTGCGGCCAGCAAGGCCAGGGCAATGATCATCCTCCTATACTGGTCACTGGTGAGGCTGCACCTTGAATCCTGCTTTCAGTTCTGGGCCCCCACTGCAAGAGAGACATTGAGGTGCTGGAGCGGGCCCAGGTAAGTGCAATGAAGCTGGTACAGGGCCTGGAGCATAAGTGTGATGAGGAACAGCCAAGGGAAGTGGGGTTGTTTAGTCTGGAGAAAAGGCAGCTCAGGGGGGACCTTACTGCCCCCTACAACTGCCTGAAAGGAAGATATAGTGAGGTGGTGGTCACCCTCTTCTCCCAAGTAACAGGTGATAGGACAAGAGGTAACAGCCTCAAGCTGCACCAAGGGAGGTTTAGACTGGATATTGGGAACAATTTCTTCACAGAGAGGGTGGTCAGACATTGGAACAGGCTGCCCAGGGCAGTGGTTAAGTCACCATCCCTGGAGGTATTCACAAACCGTGTAGATGAAGCTCACAGTGATACGGTTTAGTGGCGGTCTTGGCAGTCCTGGGGTAAGGGTTGGATTTGAAGATCTTAAAGGCCTTTTCCAACTTAGTTAATTCTATGATTCTATCATCATTTAAAACCCATAACAACAAATGAACAGCTGTTCCCTTGGATGTTTTCAAAACCTCATTCAAAAAGCAGATAAAAAGATGGCAGCTCAGGTTTTTCCAGGCCTCAGGAGGAGCACGCTGCATGTGCCCTCCCTCCTCACAGTCCCAAAAAGGGGGTCGAGACAGATACCTCATTTTTGTTATGAGTGGGGAAGGCCATGTCTGGCTCTAGGGCTGATCTAGCATGAGACTAAAGCCCATTAGGGTTTCTTTCCTCTTCTGTCCAAACCCAGCAGACCTCTCTCAATCATCAGTAGCAGCAGAACTCTCCTAAAGAACAGGAACCTCTTATTTTGCTTCAAGTTTCCTTTGTGGAAATTGTATGGGTTTGGATTTGGGTTTTTTTTCTTCTAACAAATCTCAGTAGCAGACCAGGTGGTAAAAACCCAAAGCAAAAACCAATTAATCACCAAACCCAATACAGCAACTATAGGGCTCCAGATGCAGTTCTGTGACTTCAGCTCACTTCTCCAGGTTATTTCCCTTAAATTGACAGTTAAAAGGTTTTCCACAGCAGCTCATATTTAAGCATGTGAAAGAGCATAAATACTAGCGAAAAATATGAGCAACAACATCTGAGTCACACTGAAGACCTTCCTTCCTCCATGTACATCCTTAGCAATAGCTTCCTACATCCATCAGTATTAATGTCCTTGTACCTGTGGCAGATCCGTGTTGGCCAAGCAATGTGAGCTGGCAGGGAAAGGCCAGTACTGTTCCTGTAATTATTGATAGCACACTCCAGAGCATGGTTTTTTTTTTCCAGCTGTATCTATTGCTGAAGCAGTTGGTATTACCCTTCTCCATAATTTCTGCCTGCAGGATGCTTTTCTCTGGATTCCTGCAGACCAGCACCTGCAGACAGATTTACTACTACAGAAATTATGCTGGATCCTCATCTCAGCTCTTTTTTATCCCTAACACCATTAACCTGAGTAGCTGGGGGCTGCACCAATATTCTGTGTGCCCTCCAGCAGGTGTACAACACCCCTGCCATAAAAGCAAGCAAGCTACACCTTAAGCAGAACCACCAAGCAGCCAGATGTATCAGTTTCATGATGACTCAAAGACAGCAAGACAGTTCCAGTATAATTCCATTTGCAAAGAGAGATTGCATCAAATCCATAGATCTTGGCCATAATTTGCAGCCCGCTGGGCCAGCACGGGCTCTTCCTGCTCTGGTTAAAGCCAAATTTCCATTGCCTTTGCTGGAAACACCTGCAGAGCAGAGCAGCTGTGCCAGCCTGCTGGGGGCAGCAGGCAGGAATAGCAGCCCCATGTGAAACTGCAGCAGGCTGCATGAAACATGAACACCCATGCTTGGATCTGGCCAAAGAGGAAAGGGAAGAGACAAGGAATCTCAGCAGCTGGGCTGGCAGGGTAAGAGCTATCTCCAAACTGAAATGCTGAAAGTCAAGCGCTAGAACTGGTAAAAGCAGTGTGAGTAAGCACATTAGCTGAGAACCTTGAAGTTGACCTTTGAGATCCCCAACTGTGTTTTCTTCTTTCTTCTTTGCCCATATGCTGTCAACTAAAGCACATCTCCTCCACTTGCTTTCCATGCTTCTTTGAACACATCCACACTGGAGAATGAATGGCCTCCTCAGTCAGCAAGCAACCTCTCACAGCAAACGACCCCTTCAGTGGACAAAACAGTGTTAGAAAAACATGCAAAAAGGCACACGTCTTCCTGGCAGAAGGAATAAAGCAGCAAAAAAGCCATTGAGCTAGTAGATAGGAGGCCTCCAAGAGAGAGACCTTAAGTTGCTGTGTGTGGGTTCACTGCTCCATTGCTGACTGACATCAGGCTCTTCGGGCTCAGAGACATCTGTTTCATTTTAAATGGAAAACTCCACCAGGGATCTCATTAGCACCACCACAAAAGGCATAAAGGAACTGGAGGTTGGTGGAGGGATGATGGTGGGGAGGGAAAAAGGACAGAAGAGCTGTCAAGCTGTGTTTAAACAGGCAAGGAAGGAGCACTCTTCCCCATTGGGGCTGCCTCCTTCTCCTGTCCACAAGGTGACTGGCTGGGGTGGGGAGCAACACCCAGGAGAGCAGCTGTCCAAAAGCCCAGCCTGAGGCATCTACTCACCCACCTGCATTCCTGGGGCTGTTTTCCCCCTGCCAAATCCCTCCTCCTGCTCTATTTGTTCCTGGGGTCTGTCCTCCCCTGTCTCCCATCACTGGCTGGACACTCGTGTGTAGGGGGCACTGCTCTGGTCAAGTTTATGCCTCTACAACTGGCAGCAGAGGACAAGACACCTGTGGCTGTGTTTGCAGTGGTGGGAGGTGCACTGGCGTTTTAACGCAGTTGTCCTACTCAACACTGCTGAGGACTGGCTTGACACAGTATCTTGGCAGACCCACACATTTTAAGCTGATTGCTCCTTCAAAGCTGCTTCCATCTTTCTGAAGACTCCACTGCAAGAAAGAGGTGAAGTAGTCTGTGAAAGAGTATTTTAGTGGATCCAGAAGATGGATGGATTGCCCTCTCTTAGGCTAAGAAAAGTCACAAAAGCAACAGACAAGAAAAGCAAAGAACCCACAAAAACAGGAGGAAAAAAAAAATCCAACTTAGTTAATTCAAAGCAACACATCTTAGTTATAACCGCAAATCAGCTTAAGAAGTTCAAATAGACGTAAGTTAGCCCCCCTGTGCTATTGTTCACCAGAAGTAATACGCATTATTATGATGTCTTCTATGTAGCATAAAATGCCAAATAAGACTGTGCTTCTTTTGAGAACAGCCTGTTCAAAGCAATTGGTGAGTCTTGCTTGAAACACCTGGCAAAGGAGAGAGATGCATTCATCTCCCTATGTCTTGAAGGAATTGAGATGTTTATCAAGGAAATGAGTAATAAAAATGGTTTGGCTTTCAGCAGATTTGGAAATACATAGAGCAGGTTCCAGCACAGGTTTGTCAAAAATTAATTAGCGGTGAGTGGGAAAAGGAGTGATGAGTATTATTCTCTGTTCTGCAGTCTTGTTTAACTTAATAAAAGCGATTGAACTGTAAGATTCCAGTGAAACACTTCCTAATATTAAGTGCTTCTGCAGGAATGGTGGTGTTTCACAGAAGTAATGATCAGGCATTCTAAACTCTATCATACTTCAGCTCCTAATACCAGATATATGAGATGACTGTCAGACTCACCTAAACATCTAGCTTGTTCTGTTGTCATTAAAAACAAATGGGATTTTGGAGCCTAATTTACTTAGCTGAGCTCTGCTCTGCTTCTTTAAGCACCTAATATATGAAAATCTGCCATAAACTAATCAGGTTTATTCTAAATTTTAATTAAAGTCTAACAATAAAAGTTTGAAGAAGACAAAACTCAGAATTTTTCCAGAAGGATTCTCTGATTTGCAAGCTGTGAAACAAAGCAAAACCTAGATCAAAGCAGTGGGCCTGGCAACCTTGGTAAGGACTACAATGTACCTATCTTCTCCAACCCAAGTGTCTCTTTTAGAGCCTGATACCTCATTCAAGAACAGAGCATTTATAACTGCAGACAGTAAAGCACAGCTTTAATGACTGATAACCTGTCCAGAGAGGGACTGGACCTGGCTGACCACTTTAAAGGGCTCCCACATGCTGAACAGAAGGGCCTGAACTGCAGCCCTGTGTGACAGCAGCACCCTTCCCCCATCACAGCTTTGACAGTGGGAGCCCAGTCCTGCATCCCTTGTGCAGCTATTCTCCTCGGGATTCACCCCTGGATTCCATAAGCACAAAGCAAAGGAGAATTAGGCCTGCCAAATTCATAGCAATGCATCAGACTCAAAGCACTTTAAATTCCCCACCAAAACCAAATGCTGGGAATTAGTCCTTCAGGTCACCTGTTAATGTCATAGGCAAGCGGCAGCCACTAAAACGTAAGCTGGGCAACCAGTGCATTAGGCCAGTTCCCAATGCAGCCAGTGCTGATCTTGTCAACTAAAACCAGAGCAAGAAAGTTCGGGGTATAAACAGCAGCAGAGCTTAGAAAAAGCAAACCTTTGCTGTAACCAACACCAGATGATCCCTACTGGTGGGCTGGTTCGAACACCACACAGAACATTCTCCCTTATCCATCAACATGCCAGGGAAGTGATCACAAGGTCTTGTGCAGTGGCAACAAAGATAAGAGTGTACTCAACCAACAAGCATTGATTTTCTCTCTGTGAAAGCTCTGAGCTCAGACCCTGTGGCAGCAAAGATCAGCAGGAGCTAATGTGTAGGGAGACAGCTGGAGAAAGCAACATTGCCCCTACAGAACCAACCAAGTGACCCAAGTCTTGGGCATGCTGATATGTGAGTTCTGCTTTCCCTGGTTTTCCTTGTAGCAGGAAGCTACCAGGGCAGCTGGCAACAACTCTGCAGCTTCCCTACAGACACCTCTGCAGAGCCCTTAGTCATGAATCTATTTCAGGTTGCTCTTAAACCACCTCATACAGACAGGAAAAAAATCCTCAATCTGTTCAGCTGGAGCACTTGAAGTGTTAGAAACATCACTACAGTGATAAAGCTTTTTTATTTTCTTTTTTTATCCTTCCTGTTAAAAAAATAACCTTCTCAGAAGCCATTTCCTCTCTGATAAAAACACACACTTTTTCTTGTTGAAAAAGCTCACCCGCGTTGCAGTCATGATCTGTAGAACTGTGTATCTGCAAATAAACACACAGAGCTATCAGGCACCCTATGGAGGCACAGGAGTTACAGTATCTGTCAGGTACAGAACAAAGTCTTAGGTTTCCTCCCTAGCTCTGAGGAATATGGCTCCAAGCTTGTTCAGTCAGTGTGTTATAGTCAACAGCACTTCGATATCCTTGCCTATGCAATGTCTGAATTTGGGCTGGGCCACTGTTCAGCTGGCGTAGGGATGTAGGTCAATTTAAAAGCTTGGTAGGTATATAGATCATCATGTTTGATGTCCCAGCAGCAGATACTGTATCACCCGTCACCCATCCCACTTTAGTCAACACATCTGAAGCAGTTTCATGGGGACCACAGATGCTCCTTATGCAGTGCTGCCTGGCAGAGACCAAGATGGCAAGGTCTGCTCCAGATGGAATATGGAATTCCTCCATGGAATAAGTGCGTTCAAGATGGTGCTAAGAGAACAGTTACTTTCTAAGAACATCACCTTTTTTCACAGTGAAAGGAAAATTCCAATGACAGAAACATACCCCTCATGTCCTGCTCACTTCTCACGTGACATGTCAGGGCTCTGTTCTGTCTGTGTTTGTTTCAAGAGGAATTGCAGGACATCATTGGAGAGTCCAGGCGTTCTCTTTATGTCTTCCAACACAACTTCCCCTTCAGCTGCCTTTGAAAAACAAGCAGTAGTGGGGTGGTTTGGAAAGATCTTACACCCATCTCTGTTCAAGATCACTTGGGCCATTTGCAGGCAACGCGACACATATTTTGTTCCATCCTGGTTTGCCAGCTCTGAAATTTTCTGTGACAGACATCGTGATGCAGCCTCGTAGGTGGGATCCGTTCTGTCTGGCCGTTTTTCACAATACATTTTGTAGAAGCCATCAAGAGATTTCCTGATATTGGTATCTTCCGCATTATCATGCTCATACATGGAGGAGAGCGCGGCATCGATAGGTTTGGTGGGCTCACACAACCCTGCTTCTGGGTAACATCTCACGTTTGCTTCCTCAGAGCTTCCAGCAGCAAAGCCCACAGGAACTGCAGAGGATAGATTGCTCTCTCCTGCAAGTACAACATCAATGAAACTGATTAGTCACCAGGCCATCCCTGTGGCAAGATGTTTTTTTTGTCCCCCCTCACTGCAGTCTGGCAAACAGGCTCTGTGTAGGCACAAGCTAAGTACTGCTTTAAAGCTGGCTGGACTGCCTGCCAGAGGGGCTTGCTGCATAGATTCATACAAGATGGGCTGCATTTGGGGATATCACAGTTGTCCCAGCCTTGACCCTCTGCAGTGGCTGAATCTACTGTTACAGACCTTCCTCTCAGTTCCACAGAGTTGGAAATTGGGATCTGCAGCTGCTGGAGATGACATCTGAAGCATAGGGAAGTCTAGTTTGCAGCTAAAGCAGGTCTCCGTTTCAGTTTTCTCCCTTCATCCCCAAGGTCTAATCCTTCCCTTTTCATAGTCTCAATTTTACTCCTACAGCACAATGTGCTGTCTTGTCCCCTAGCTTTCAGCCAGATCTAGACTCTCCAAACCAACAGTGTTATGGTGACTGCATGGAGTTTGGGAATGGGGACTGCAAAAGGGGATCTTGTGCTTCCCCACGAAGATCCAGGGGTTGGAACTAGATGATTTTTAAGGTTCCTTCTATGATTATATTCCGAAAGTTCTCTGCACATCCTGCAGCCTTATATAAACGGCAAGGACTCACTCTTGCCTAGCTCTTCTCCTTCCTTGCTGACCCACATTTCTGACAACAGCCAGGCTCTCTTCTGTGGTTCTCTTTTGTTCCAATGCAAACAAAGGGGGATGCTTTGTACTTGCACATAATTAATACAGTATCAGCAGAGAGATACTTAGTAATGACATGACCAGGATGATGAGGAAGCCACACACAGCTTCTAGTAGGAAGGTCTCCATAAAGAGACCTTGAACTGGGCTCTGGTACTCAGTGAGTGTGCCTAACTGCAATCTCATCTCCAAGCCTGCTGTGCCACAAACCTGTGTGCCAAGCACCTGAGTCACCAACAGAAGAATTTTCCAGGGCTCAGGCAGAGGTTGCACAGCCATCATCTGCAAGTTACATAAGTAGGACGCAGGAGTTAGAAAAGACCAAGCTGTTTTCTAATCCTGTGAAACAGGAAGCAGGGTGCAGCCCTTCGCTTTGGTAAGAGACCACATTCAAAGCAAATCTCAGTGCAGCGGCAGAAGGCTGTTCTTCCCTTCGCCCCAGTAACACAAAGAGTGACCCTCGCCTCCCTGAGCAGTCAGAGACTCATTAAAATGAAATTAAGATGTACACATTGAGATGCCACATTGTACATTGCCTCTTTCTTCCTCCCCCTACTTTCTATCTTTGATCTTTCTTTTCAATTTCACTTCATCTCCAATTCTGCAATTTAAAATAGAACTTTTCCTCATCTTGCAATGTGTCATTTCCAGTGCAGCACAAAGAAAAGCTTAGTGGCCTTCTTTTAACATCAATATATGCCATCAGAGTAGCAGATCAGAGCAAATCAAAGAGAACAGGTCCATTTTGCCTTGGTGCCAATGTTAAGTTAAAACTGAAGGCTCATGCATCTCAGATAATTCAATCAAGTGGCAGTTGTGCTCAGACCCCTGTAGCAATTGCAAACCCCTGTGCTGTGCTGTTGTCCTCCTACTTCTTATGCACAGCTCAAAGCCATATTTTGTGAAAGAGCAGCAGCTGCCTCCAGCTACAAATCTCAACCCTACATGATGTGGGAAGAACAAAATCCTGTTGGTTTCATCCTGTCAGGGGAGATCTTTGCAATCAATGCTGTTCTGCCTTTCTCCCGCCATCCTAGATTGCATATTAGGAAAAATCTCTTCACTGAAAAGGTTATCGAGCACTGGAACAAGCTGCCCAGGGAACCGGCTGAGTCACTACCCCAGAGGTATTTAAAATGGTTGAGTGGTGGGCTTGACAGTGTTAGATGTCTAGTCAGATGAGATGATCTTAAAGGTCTTTTCCAACTTAAACTATTCTATTCTAGTATGACCTATGAAGCAGCCATCCTTTGTGGAATCACAATCCACTGAGGAAGGTATGTATTTCAGGGGGTTGGGGCTTGATTAGTCAGAAAGTACTCAATTACATTATTGGTGGAACATTTTTCTTTCAGCTACTGATTAGTATTTATGTATCTCTATTTTTCAACAGTAGGTCTCTTAGTGGTTTACTTTTCCAGCAAAGCCTTCTTAAGGCAAAACATGGAAAGTCAGATGCAGAATTTCCAGAATCAATCTACATCCGACAAAGTTGCATCTTTCCTCAACTTCCCTTACTATTTCCCAATACCTTCTCAAACTATGTGCTAACTTTGCAAATACACTCAACCCTTTTCCTCTCTAAAAGATATCAGTCAAGGTCCTTCCTTGACACCCTCTAAAGAGCTGATACTGTTGTTGTAATGCACAAGTCTCCTGAATGATTTATAAACCACAGGGCACAAGCCCAGTAGCTGGATGCCTGCAGGGCCCAGAAAGAGCTTCTCAGCTGGGCCACACATACAGCACTCAAGCACACCACGTAGGCCAGCAAACACAGTGCTAAAAGAAAAGGCAGCATTAAACTAATCAATCACTTTTCCCTCTCCATGCACTTGCACCCCTCAAGAAAGTGGGGATTCCTTGATTCCACACAGCAGCAATACTTCAAAGCCCAGACCTCTCTGGCTAGCTCTCAGCAGCATTAAAACTGTAGTTTTGTAAACTCTTTATCCTTGCCCATCCAGGGTGGCTGCCCCATCCCTGGCAGTGTTCAAGGCCAGGTTGGACAGGACTTGGAGCAACCTGCTCTAGAGGAAGGTGTCCCCAGGGGGTTAGAACTAGATGAGCTTTAAGGTCCCTTCCAACCCAAACCATTCTGTGACTCTATAACTTGTGTGACAAGACTGAGTAAAGGGTGGGGGAATGACTCCATGGCAAACCTAACAACACAGCTGTCACACACCCTTGTGTTGACTTGACCTACAGAAGTCAATGCAAAGATGAGCAGGGCTGAAAACTCACACTCCGTTTGCCAGCAATGGAGTTTCATCACCAGAGAATCTGCCTCAATTTATTTTTAGCTATTTTCACTCATTTATGCTACCAAGTATGCACTAAGAGGAAAAAAAAAAACACAACAGAAAAGCCCCAAAAAACTGAACAGGCCATCACTCATGTCTTGTTTTTATTCTCACATGATGGATAATCATCAGTAAGAATGTCTCTTATTTCATCTGCACCTCCACTCCATGCTAATTAAAGTTCAGCATTCGCAGCTTATTAGTAAAAGACCTGGAAGCTGATAAAAGGATATTCTTTGTGTTTATAAACCTGCTGATGAAAATTTAAAATCTCCATCTGGTACAGGCACATAACCCGACTGCCTGAAGCACATAACCAAATCCTGCTTTGGACTTGGGCCACTTTCAGTGATGCAACCTCTGCAATATTATTACCTGTGCTTCTACATGAGCAGCTCATGTAGTGGTTTGAGTCCCTGTGTAACTGTGTTCAAGCATATCCAGTGTGCAAAGTAAGCCATCCTTCAAACAGCAGAGTTCCTACACTGCTGGTTTTCTGGGGAAAGAAATCCCTCCAAGTTCACAGGCTGAAGAAAAGACTAAGAAAAGCAAGTGTCTGGGGCTTTTTTAACAGAACTAAATTCATTTGGAAACATATAAATTGCAGTATAATAACAGTAGCTATTCAAGTTCAACCAGATGTTGGTTAGGTGATCACAGAATTATAGAATGATTAGGGTTGGAAAGAACCTTAAAGACTGTGTGATGCTAGAGCACATCCCTATGTTGTAAAATCAGTGACAGGACTGTTATCCAGAGCGCCGCAGAGTGACTAAGATTACTGAAGTACTCAGCTCTGATGGTGTACTCAGAAAACACGTGTCTACTTCCTGCTACAGCCACTCTGCCAGCTGCAGAGGCCTAAAGAAACCATTAGGATCAGCTTGTGTGATCAAATGTCCCTGAACAAAGATTACCAGAGAACTGAGCAACACAACAGTAGAAAGGAAAAAACAAAGTAAGGAGGGAGCTAGAATGAGAGAGAAACTCTTTCCTTGGGTGAGACTACCCCAAAAGTCACCAGTACTTTACTTACTCTCCCTGGGAAGTGACAGGGCTGAGCATAACTGAATACAGCTTTTTTGCAGAACAGCCGAAGAACAGAAGCAGGAGATATGTTCTAATGAAGAACAGAAGCTGGGGAGACAAACTACAGCTATGGACTCCCATGTCAAAACTTAAAATACTGCCTTGGCCAAGGCACCACCAAGTTTTTATGTCAAGCTCAAGACCTGCAAGTGACCACAGATCCTGCCTCTTGGCACACTGCAGTTAATTGGTGCTCCCAAACTTTTCCTCAGAGAGGAAGACAGAAGACTGTCCTCTGTTGGTCATGAAAATCAGCCATTCCTCGCCCTGGACACCCCGCATGCCCTGGACGCTGCCATCTGTACCTCAGTGTGCTCTTTGTACCCAATGAGTCTTCTCCCCACTGTGCCTTGTTAAAGTCAATACATTCTAAATGTCCATGGGCAATGACAAGTCATACAAGAAAGACAAAGCCGTTTTGGTTGATGGCACTCATTAAAAAAGGACCATTCAGAAGTTCTCATAGATTGTAGTGTTTCTCTTTTTCCCATCAACCTGCCAGGATGTATCAGGGGTGAAAGCAGTTATCCACAAATAAGAAAGAATCCCTAATTTTGTGGCTGCAGTTAAGTGGTAAGACAAGTGAACACAGATGCCATCTCTGAGGACTGCTACAGCCCTCTCACCATTCCTAGGAAATCCCTTCTTGCCTCTCCATCAGACATATCCATATGGCATATGAAAGCTCAAGCAGAGGCAATACCACTTGGGCTTGAGCAGAGCTCTCAACTGACAGCAAATCTGTGCCAAATCACGTGATTTGGGAGAAGCATCTATATACACAGAAGACAAGAACAAGGTCCCATGTTGCAGCAGAACTCTGTACATGCCCATGCATTTTACAATTAGATGTGCTGTGCACTTGAGACAGCTCTTACTTGCATTAGTAAAATTTCCATTGATTATAACAGTTAAAAACCCATGTGTGAACTGCTGATTACATCCCTTTACATGAACTGGAATAGATTTACACTGTATGATTTCCATTACTAACATTTCAATTGGAATAGCACCAAATGAAAAGAAGTATAAAAAAAACCCCCAAGTATCATTCTGCTAGATGCTGTACAAACAGCTATCACTTTGAATAAATGACAGATCTTAAAGCATTTGTTGTACAGTACTGAAGAACTGTGGTAGAGTTTACAATTTGTCTGCACAGATCTCTGCCTTGCACAAAACATCTGTTTTCTTCTTGCATCGTTGTTTGGGAAACCTTCCAGCATTTAAAGCAAAGGCAAAATGGGTTTTTCAATGACATTATCATTCAAACAGACAGTTACAAGCAGAGCAAATTTGCTCCTTGTGAGTATTTAAATTGCGAACTGAAAGTGAAAATAAGAATATAATAAACTTTGCTACTTTGCCATCTCACTGATGACACACAAAACAGCTTTCTCCTGCCAGAATACGCAGGAGGCTATAGCTCATAAGACAGTATCTGTGAGACTCTCTTTCACACAGGACATAACCAGCTATACTCTTCACCTACCAGCTCACAGGAGAGGCACACATCGCTGTGTCTGACTGCTGAGGAGCTGGCTGGGAGCTATGCAAATGCTGCTCTGTCAGGAGACCTGGAGGAGGTGAGCGTGGGAGGGTGGGCAAAAGGCAGCTAGAAAGTAAAGAAAAGGTTGGAGGAATTTGGGGATTGGAGTAGAAAAGGGAGGCAGTGATGGAGGAATAGCACTAGGTATAGCCCAGTACTCGCCCAGGCTCCCTGCTTTTCTTCTTCTACCTGCTGCACATTTGTGGTGTGAAAACTTGGGGGGGGGGGCTTTAATCTGCACAGGTAAGATGTAAGCAGTTATTCCAGGGTAGCATAAACCCTTGCCTTTCTGTCTAACTCTCTTAGAGATTTGAAATTCAAGAAAAACAAAAAAGGCTGGCAAATGGCAAAGCACTTTGGAAATGCAGTAAGCAGGTGTAGTGCATCCCCCTAGACACTCTTCCAAATGTCACACTTCATATTAAGCTCTGCCCTGCTCTGGGAGCTCACACCTGATGACTACTGCACCATACTTTTAAGACAGCTGGAAAACTCAGCTAAATGAAATCTTTCAGAGAACACCCTAGTCAAACACGCTGGATTTAATAAACCACAGAGCAAGTCAGCTATGAACTCCAACAAATTAAAACTCCTTATTTGTTGAAAGCCAAGACATAGGCACCACTGCCATCTCACAGACCTGTTCCTAAGCAACCAAGCCCCATGGTCCAGAGCAATAGGTATGGGCAGAAGCAGCATCAGCATCATAAATACCATCACTTAGAGCTATGCCTCAAGAGCCTGCTGATGATACATCCTCAGCCAGGCCCCAGAGCATTAGGCACTGGATGCAAGTGGAGTGCTTGAGATTTTATTCTTACAAGCGAGTTCCTCCCTTGGAGCTCATCACCCTTGTAAAAATAAAAATAGCCAAGGTAAAAACTCCTCAAATAGGTATATTTAGAGTGGTTTCATTTCCATGACTATGAAACCAGCAAAACCCCCTAACGCATCCTATTTGTCATAAATTGTGATTTTAAAAAAGTTTCTTAAGATCCAACTTAAAAGATTCTACTAGCAAGAGTAACATTTCTCTAGAATAAAAACATTAACTGTCAATTAAAGTTATTATCCAGCAGATAATGACTTGAGGGCATCAAGGGGCTTTATTAAACTGCAACTATCTGCTGCTTTCCTATTACACAAACAGCCTTGGGAACTGACAGCCAGAATCACCTTGTTTATATAACACTAAAGACACCAATTTCCAAAAAGAAACTCTGACAAGGCTTCTTAAGCTAATTGCTCAGCTTCTAATTAGGCATTAGGAGAGCATGGGGAAGCAACCGCAAGAACAGCACCATGCATGTTCGTGTGCACAGAGACAGCAGTGCTGCACTAGATCAGCCTCTCCTTAGCCACAGCAGAACTTATCTCAATGGGCTTCCAAGCCTTGAGAGACAAGATCCAACATGACCATGCTGAACCAAGCCTCTGCCTTCTCTGTGATTAAACTAAGGACCATCGTCCCCAGTCAAGCCCACTTACTCACCAGGACCACGGCATCACTCTGCCCACAGAGAGAATTCGCACCATTTGAGTCAAGCTTGACCCCTTTCCTCCTGGGGGCAGGCAGAAGCCTTTTATTAAAAAGATAGATTTTTCCTTCTTTTAATCAATAACCTGCACTGCTGCTTTTTCATACACAGAAGGCTCTAATTTAGCCACAGGTCATATCTGCATTTAAGCCCATCCTGTTTCAGAACAAAAGCAAAAGTCTAGTGCTTAAAACTGATTTTCACTGCTTAATATTTGTGAAGAATTTTCTGAAGGAAAACTGGGATTTGTGTTTTATGGTGCCTGAAGGAGTTTTTCTCACTTAAAGCGCATTGCATGGCTAAAGCAGATGGTAATTGTTTCCCTTCATATTTATTTCCTGCTTAAAAAATATGAATTCGAGTCTTGTCTATTCTCCTTTTTCCGGCTGACTTTGTAGTATGTCTTCACAAACTGTTAGCTTTCTGACATAGGAAGCTGAGAGGGAAGGCATTTTTATTCAGCCCAGTGTTAGGTTACTAGTGAGTTAACTCTGGAATTCAGAAAAGGATTTGCTATGCCCACCTCTTCAGCTAAGAGCTGAGAAAGTCCCTTGGGAACCTGAGTCACCCAAGGAGACCTCTTGAAGAGACAAACAGTGACTGATGAAAGACAACATTCTTCATAGTTCCAAGGTAAACGACCGAGCAGGGAAAAATCCTTCCTGTTTCTGGCAAGACACACAAAGGAAAGATACTGTACATTCTGCAGATGTTACGCAGAACTGAGGAAGCTATGAGCTGAAAAGATGATTTAAACATCTATCTGGATGACAATTAGCGATCACAGACAAGTCTAAAAAAAAATAAAATGAGGAGTTAATAAACCCCATTCTTTGGGGCTTTAACAAATCATCTGCTAGAGGCGAGAACAGGGCCCAACAGGCAGCACACTGTAAGCTGCAGACACCCATTTTGGAGGATGGGGATGAAATAAAGGGAGGGAAACTGCCTCTTAGTCTGAAATATTCAGTAATGGCCACTGCCAATGACAGGAAGCAACTCTAGATTACAAGTATTACTGAGTAAGACAATATCACTGTATATGCAAGTATTAAAAAAACAAACCCCAAAGCAATATCCTTTCGTGATTTATGAAATACTTTTGTCTTTCATTCAGAGTCACACATTTTCGGTACTCAAGAGGACTGACAACCCTCAGCTGATGTCTTTGACAAGAACAGGAATAAGCAGACAGCTCTCACTGGAAATCAATAGCTCAAGTTTCAACATCAGTTTACAAAAAATCTACCTTCTGCATCTCCTTGCAGAGTGACATGCATAACAGTTTGTCTGGTAAAACAAGATGATACTTTCCATGCAGCTAAAACAGAAGAGAAGGAGCCTGTCATGACAGTATTTCTTCAATGAGAAGACCAAAATATTATATAAAATTTAGCAAAGTATTTGCTTTACGTAAAGATCGTGTGAAATTGGAAAAGGTTGGGGAAGGGATGTTCAAAGTATGCTGCCTTCCCTTGCCATCACAGCACTTCAAAGTCCAATTCATTACAATGTTAGCATCCACAAACATATCTAAGGACAGAAGTGATATCAGGAGCAAAAGCAGAAAGGCAGTTTCTAGACCAAGAAAATTCTGTAAAGCAAGGTATTTTTAAAGCATCCTTTGCTGTGCGCCACTTGTTTGGGTATCTTTTGAGAGGAGGGGAAGTATTATTCCTTTCTCTTTTCTATTATTATAATACTTTATTTCAACTATTAAACCATTCCTATCTCAACCTATGGGCTTTTACCTTTTTCTTATTCTCCTCCCCATCCCACTGCAGGAATGGAGGGGAGTGAGCAAGCGGCTGCGTGGTACTTAGTTGCTGGCTGGGCTTAAATAATGACAGTGAATCTGTTCAACTTTCTACCAACTTATTTTTTAGGTTCAGATCTCAGATCAGTGGACTGATTTTCAGAAGTGCTGAATACACAGATGCTCTCACCAAATTTAAAAGAAGCCATAAAGATTTTAGCTCTTTGGAAGACAATACCATCTAAGCTTTAACTTGACTAATTCTTCAGCAGCAAATCACTACAAGTTGTACAACAGAAAAAAAGAAACCAAGAGAAGTACCTTTTGGCACACTTGCAAAAGTCGTTTCCTGAATTTACATACAGTAAGATTTAAAACTATACTTCTTGTCTGTGTCATGCTCCTGAAAATATGCTGCATGCCAGACAAGCACAGAAAGGCTGGCACTTGAAGCAGGAGTAGGAAAAGAAAAAAACAAACCCAAAGAAACAATCTGAAAAAGCACAGCCAAACAGCAGGCACAAAGGTAAAGAAATCTGCTGATACCCTGGGGAAGATCTGAAGGCAGAGTGAGGCATTTTTCCAGTCTCCCTGCAGGCCTGATGTGGCTGCACACATTGAACAGGCTGTGCAGAGACGTAGGCAGTCCAGGGTGCCTTGGCACAGAAGGAGCAGACCTATCCCTTTGTCATCTCCCCAGCCCCACTGTGTGAGATGTAGAACCACACAGCTTGGAGCTGCTGCTTTCTGCACTGCCAAAGGAAGCTTGTGCATCAAATACTGATAAAAATGAAAAAACAGACTCAAAAATAAGAATGGAAGCAAGATACCAATCTCCATGTATCAGCTTTCCACAGGCTAATAAATGAAACATCCTCATATTGAAGAAATCAGAGTTGGATAGATCAAGGAAATTTTCAAGATACAGAAAATGCAATTTCAACAGAATACAATGAAAAGCAAGCAAGATATAAAAGTTTAATAACTTGGAGGTATTTGTTCATCACTAGTCTGTGGCATTCTGGCCTGCCATTTTAAAAACACACTGAATAAACATTTGAGCCATCTAGTTTTGCTACAGTATTACTTGAAATAAAGTAATGAGTAGAAAGATTATTAGACTAGAGCAATAGGCACACATTTATAGGCCATTCACAAATGCTGGAGGCTTGAGAAGCACAAGGGCTTTTTCTTAATTATCTACATGCTAGTTTGGGAATCACTGAAAATCTCTTCCATCAGAATCAGCTTGATAGAAAATGAGGTATTGAACGGAACTGTTTTGCCATTTAATCAGTCAGCTTTCTGCAGGAATTGCTGTGTTGCTAATAAAGCAAGCACTTGAAAACTGAAACAGGAAATGGTTATCACATAAGAATTGCACTGGGAGTGTATCCTCAGGCCCTTAATGGGCTCCACTCACCTACCAAACTTTCCTAAAGTGGTGTCATGGCTGTGGGACTATATATGCATCTAAAGGGACTAAAAAAAACCTGAAGCGCAGAAGGAAGAAAGGAGAAAGTCCTTATTAAGGAGTGTTACCTTTAAAGCTAAAAAGGAGAAAAATCACTGAGCAAGCAACTAGAGCAATCTCCATTCATCTCCCTACTTTGTCCTCTCAGCCAGTCACAAGAGAAGCTTGGCAATAAAGGCATTTCCCTGCTATAATTCAGCTTTGCCCTCAAAGGCCAAACACTTAAAGGTTTCAGATGCTCCAGATTTGTTTGCAATCCTTTAGCTAGGTGCATAGCTTATTAGTCCTGCTTTTGAAGAAAATTTTTTAGCCATGAGCAGATCTGGGTGCACCCACACCTTTCAGTTCTGCCCCAAAGCAAGCATTTCACCTGAATTACCAGTGGACACAACTCTGGGTAAACTATGAAGGTCAGTGAGAGCCTAAACCCTGTTTAAAAAGGTAACCCCATCCCATACGATTACTCCACAGCAATTCTACACCAGGGGACCAGGATAGCTCTGCTGAGAGGCTGCACAGACTTTATCAAGCAAGAGCCTGGTGCTGTGTGTGAAACGCTTGCTTGAACAGTTTTTCAGTAACACCTTCGACTACTGACAAGCTGTGGTTAGTGACAGTTACTGCAATCACGTAATGTTTGTTCACCACGCTTTTATGACACAGATATTTTCAAGCCACACATAAGAGATAACAAGGTCTTACATCACCACACATAGCCTGAAAACATCTTATGGTGTTCACAAATACTTGTAATCAGAAAAATTAGTTAATTCCTGCAAAACAAGGAAAACAAAAGGGCAGATAAGTCAGAGCAAGTTAGGGCAACTGAAATGTTCAAAATATAATTCAAATACCTCCTTAATCCAAAAATAATCACACAAGTAGTAAGGTAGGGAAAAAGATAAAACTCCTTTTAAAAATGTAGGAGAGAGAAGGCTTATTGCAGGGATATGTGAACAGTGTGATGTGTGTTTTTCATAATCCATCCAATATTTGCATGTGTAAATATCTGCACCATTTACAAAGAGTAAAGAAAAACACCCCAACTATTTTTCAAGGTGACGTGAGAGCATTTTTATGACTTTCCACAGAGCAGGGAGGTGAATTACAATCATATTTGTTTAGAATTTGTTTTCTGAATACAGGCTGGAGAGACTTTAGAAACAGACACCCAGATACTGGGAAACATCAGTAAGCTCAGAGTTTTTAGCTTATTGATCAGACTCTCAAATTGCCTGGCTCTTCTGTCAAGTGTGAAGTAACCAATGCTATTGGGACATTCAGCAATTTCCTTGTGTCATCTGATTGAGAACATTGGTCTCCACATGCAATTCCCATTGCTCTTTTGTCATCTGAATGAGAACATGAGTCTCATGCTGCTTCTCTCTCCAAAAGAGTATCAAAGGATGAGAAATAAGATTATGAAAATAAACATGAGTAAAGCTGAACTAATGGGTAATCAATAGATAAAACAGAATGCTTTTGAGTCCAGAAAGCCAGAGGACGCTGCACAGGTGCTAAATGCATGAAAATTATATTCCCAAAAACAACATACATACTAAAATCAACCAGCTCTCTGGGCATGCGACCAGCTTTCTGCACCAGGAATCTCCTAGCAAATGAGTTTAGAGGCATCCTTGGACTCACGAGACAAAATATTCTTTCAATATTGTAGCCTTGCTTCAAGTTGGGTTTTTTTCACTCTGATGTCAACCAGAGACAATACCTCAGCACCTTGCTTTATGAAGTACATTTTAAAGGACTTGTGAATGTTCTCCTACTTGTTAACAAAGGATTTCTGGCCCATGTGAAAATATAATCTGAAAAAGCAACATGTTTTTGAATGAGTCTCTACGGAAATGGAGGGCAGAGGCGTATATAAATTAAACCTGACTGGGGTGGTATTTAGGTTTACTGCTCCAGGAGCCAGTGAACTCGACAAGGTAAAATAGCGATTACAAAGTGGAATGTCTCACTGAAACATGGGACAAAATTGTTACAGAAGCCTCCAAACTCAGTTTAATTAACAAAGTAGCTCCAAATCCATGGAGTTCATAATTCATTCCCAAGGTGAAGCTCACTCATTCCAGCAATGGAAGCATCTGCCAACTTCAGCTATCAAATCTCATTTTCACACAGGCGTTCAAACAATGGAAGTTCACACATATTTTGGAGTAACATTTCCTCTTCTTTTAAAAATGTCAATGAATTAATGTCAGATCACGACTGATTAGCACTCCCAGCAAACATTAACTCAAACATAATTAATAAAAATAACTTAAGAGGAAAAGGCAAATATTTAATATAACGAATGTCTTAACATTGGACATTTTTACCCAGTCATAAAATCGGGTATGTATAACATTTGTATGATATAAAACAGATCTTTAACAGTGATGGTAGATTTTATTTTTCAAACAAAACAGTAAGTTTGCCACTATTCAATTTCTAGGCTGGAGATACTCCTGACAGCTGTGCTCTAGTACAAGCTGAAGTCACCTGGTTCTTATTTGAGATTGGTTGGTGGGGTGGGATTTGACAGTCCAGATAATTTATCTAATCATATATATGGGAATTTTCTTTTAACTTTTTTAACTCAAAAAATTTATGATCAGTTTAAGAATTTGTTTCTAAAGGGCTTAAAGAAAACATAATTCAAACAGATTGGATTATGTGATTGCAGTAAATCCATCTGTTTTATTTATAAATAGAACAGGGAATTCTGAAACAAAGACTTCGGTGAACATTTTCAGCTCAAATTTGGGATTGGTCTTCAAGGGCTACTTAGCAGGGTTGGTTTAGATCAAATGTGGACACCATGAGGATGTAATTAATTAATCTGTACTCCACTATCTTGACAACCTGCTTCCTTAATCTCTTTCATTTGCTCTTAAGCCATCCAGAAAGCCTCAGTACCCTCATAAGGGAGGATACTTCTGCACGCTGCATAAGCACTTGTGCCTCTTAAAGAAGGCGTAGCTACAAATGTAAAAGCATACCAGAAAATGCTCATATCCAAGAATAACTGGGACTTGAACATTATTAACTTACAAATAAGGCAGCTAGGTGCATTTTCCATTAATTAAATTAAGTCAGGAACAGATGTCAGAAAATAAAGTTGACATGCTGGGGAAACTCATCTCAAGTTTCAAAACCTCTAAGATCATAGCACTGGAGTCCTTCATTTCCTCCACTCTACAAACAAATCCACTTTCACATTTTCCCACTTCCTCTTGGTCCCATTTACTGCTGAAGGTTCATCATGACTCTTAAGACAAGAGGAGATATATCTGACGCTTCCTTTAGCTGGAAAAATGTTTAATGCATTAAGGGCACAAAAAAGGCTGGCACCCTTGAGTGAGCAATTGAATCAGGATAAAATAAAGGTCACTGAGAATTAAAATAAAACAAATACCTTTTTGCACAGAGGCTCAGTTGTGCCCCCCCCCCCCAGCAACTGTCACTCATTCTTTATAATAAAAAAATAAAAGGCGAGTCTGCTGCAGCACAGACTTGAAAGAATTCAGAGATCAATGTATTCACACAAAGGAAGAGACAAAAGGTGCATTTTAGTTACAGCAGCACTTGTGGTCCAATGCCAACATGTAAGCACAAGCATAGCACAATAGGCAAACAAAGGCATACAAGGTTAATCCTAGGGTGTGATCTTGCTCTTTTGAAATACAAGTGCATCATCACTGCCATAAAATCATACTTTAAAAGATCTTAGGGTGTTTTTTCTTTTTTTCCCCTTTAACCTCCAGCATAATAATGAAGGCTCATTCACCCCCCTGCCACACCACGAAGAAAAGGAGGCACAGGAAAGGGTATTTAAATCTGCAAACCACTGACACTACAAGGAGCTCAGAGTCCATCTGAAGACAGCAAAAAAGTGGTCTGTCCTGGAGGAGCAGAGATTGTGCAAAGCTGAAAGACACAAGATGTTTGCTACCTTGCAGAGAGGCTTGGCAGAAATGATGGCATCAGCCCCATGCTGCCTCCTTTCAAAGCCTTACTTTTTGTGGCAGTGTTCACGCTCTGGTCAACTGCAGGGTGAGTGTTCCCATGGTTAAAACAGCACATGCATGTGAGGTGCGATGCTCACCTGGCGCAGGCTCCAGGGAGCCTTTGGAGCAGAAAATGTGTTCACCACAGCGCTGTTGTGTGCTCCAGGCAGCTGTGATCCCAAGGAGGAAGCAGGCTCTGCTGCATTGGACCATGAAGGAAGCAGTGCTCTCTCCAGGTCTGCCATTGTCCATTCTGGACAAGTCATTTCAGTGTGAAGGGGTGGGATTTATCCCCCTCTGACAAACCACAGAGTGATGCTGAACCATACTGATTGACTGATGGACCTGGCAAATCACACTGAGGAAATCTCTATGGGAAATCTCACCGTGGAAGTCAGCTGGGAATTTCAGATGTGCTTCCAGGAATTAGGTGCCATCATCAGTAGCTGCTTTCTAACATCCACTGTCTCAGTGGGGTCTCTTCTTCCTTCATGCACTTACAGGCAGCACAAGTGTCTCACCATGTTTGAGAGATCAGGCTCCCAACAGAGATATTCATAGACTACAACCGAGATAGTCAGTGTTTATTTTCTCAACTACATTATAAAATCTTTCCTTATGTTGCAGGAAATGAACTAAAAGAAAATTTGAAATAGATGCAAATAATGGCAGTTCTTATGCTTGTACAAAAAGCCCTAAGCTTTTAAAATGCAATTTATGTGAAAGGAGACAAAAGGATTTAGTACTCTTTAGCAAAAAACAGCCCAAGGAAAAAAAGGTGATTGAAAAGAAATTACATCCCGGCTACAGGTAAATTATATTACAGACAGCTAGCTGTCCAACAGGAACACTTTGGACTGTGATACGCATCAAAATAAATCTAATTACCCTTAAAAATCAGAGAATCAGTAAATTTTCCTAAAAAATGGGAGATGAGCTTTTAATCGTTTTCACTGCAGACACAAACAAAATGCACTGATTAACTTAATGGGCTCAAGAGAGGCAATTATTTTGCAGCAGATGCATCTGTAAGAGCAATTCAGTGACAGCTCCAGATTTAATCTGCCTTTGTTTTATGAAGACCATCTCCACAAGTTATTTTTCCCTTAGATTTTAGGTTTTGAGATGAACTCTGCTGAGACAGAATGCAAAACTCAATTACAGCCCAGTATCAGGACTGCCTGATGCTAGAGAGACACGCTACAGACTGAGTCTAATGAAAACTCCCCAGCTGAAAACAGAGCTTAATTTCCGTTAAAAAAACCACAACCCACACTCCCCAGTTCTGTAAAAATATTAAAAGGATGATGGAAAGCAGATGAACAGATTACCAAGCACAGATAAAAGGGAAAATATTTTAAGGGTTTTCTGCTTGGAAACAAGCTAAAATGTACTTCAATGAAATAATCTCTTACAGCTAATGTGCTGTTTCATTCTGCAATATTGGCCAAGGAGCAGAGCATAAAGGTAACAATATTCTGTTATACTCTAAATCCAAAGACTTGAAATAGTGTTTAGCAGGAAGTGCAGGGAGCACTCCAGCTGCAAACCAAAGCTTGGACTGGCCACAGAGTCAGCACAAGAGTTGACTATGAAGAAAAAAGCCTCAGTGAGCAGAATAACAACTGAAATCTCCAGAAAAGCAGAGGAATCCTCCTTTGGACAGCTTTCCCACAAATAATTTTAGCCAAAACCCATTTGCTTTCACCATCACCATTACTTTAAAGGTAAGTCCAAGGCTCAAGGCAGGACAGGGTACCTCCGATTCAGCAGTTTTGATGAACTAAACCATTAGCTGTGTGTGACCACCCTTCCTAGATGGCTGCTTTCAAGACACCCAGACATCTCCCAGGCAAAGCTTGAACTCTTCTCCAAGTACTTATAGCCATACTCCTCCATCAGCATTCATCTGCTGTGTGTTTAGCACCTGGAGTTCCACACAGACACGAAAAAGTGCAGTAAGTTTTATTTATTCAAATTAATTCACTGAATGAGCTATATCATTCATGTCAAGTCTAGTCTAAGGGGCACTAATCAGTATGATTTCAGGAGATGTCCACAGAGTAAGACACTGTGGTACTCATGCCTGTCTTTGGATGCACACGCTCTGCAGGGTGTCACATGCTGTATGTGCCAGCCCTAAAAGTGCTCTTTGGATCAACGTATAGCCAAGGTAAAACAGATAAGTTTATTTAATCTCTTTTGTCTTCTTAATTTTTTGCCTTTAAGCAGGACTCAACGTGCACCAAAGCACATTTGGGACAGTGATATTTTTCAAAGTCAGCACTTAGCTTTAGGGAATATTCACATGAACGTTCATGGAATCAGATGTTCTCACAAATGCTCCCAGAGGAAAAACAAAGATGGTTTTGGGCAAAGTGCTATAGAAAAGGACAAAGCAGGAGTTAAATCAGCATAGATGGTGTGCAAACAGATGCAGAATGGAGAACATTAATCTCTTCTCCAGGTTATTAACAGCAGCAAGAAAAGGCAGAGGCAACTACATTAAAATTTTAGTGAATTATCTCCAACCAGACATAGTTCTAGATAACATTTAAGTTCTCTAAGTTGTTTAGCTCTTGTTTAATTAGTTATGTTCTGTGATAAGACACAGTAATGGTAACAACTGATCTGGCAAGATCAAGCAGCACCCAGGCCCACGGTAATAGTCCAATCATGAAAAGAGGAAACAGAGGACAAAGGTTGCCACTTGGTACACCATTTGCTTCCCAGTTTGTTTCCTCTCACTGTCACAGTCTTACTACCAAAGCAACCTGCCACAGGTAAAGGCAAGACACCCTTCCACGCACGTTATTCCATAATAACTGTACTCCAAGTAAAGTGCTCTAGGCAGATGAGAACTAGAATATTGAGTTGACAGTAAATACATTCATATTCCCAATAACATGCACTTTGTAGTCCTCACAGTGTTTATTCTCGGTATTCTCCTTGAGCAGGCAGGAAAGGTGCAGAGATGAAAGCCTGGCAGATACTGTATGTGGCAGTAAGCTGTGCAAGCACAGCAGTGGGGTGCCTGTAAGTGCTCACTCAAAGCTCAAGTCTGCCTGGTCCCTACACCCCTTAAGAAGATGGGCTTTGCTTCTGCTTCATTGCTTGCTTTCTTCTTTCATCAAGGTGGAACCGCAGTACCGAAGCCAAGGTACAGGGACATTCAGATACGTATCCAAACTCTCCACCTAAGTTTCAAGCAACAGGCCATCTCTGTTGCTGATTCACTGGTCGCTAAAGCAAGATCAATCAGGAATACTATGGTGTCCAGAAAAGAACTAAAATCTACAGAACACATTGGTTCATCAGAGAGGAGCAGAAATGACTGTTTTCAAGTTGGCACTAAACGGTGTTTTGCAGACAGAAAACCCCAGGCACATTATCAGATATATCAACTTCCAAAACAGCAGTAAAGCCTGATTACTTTCCCATGCAAAAATCAAGGGAAGGAACCAGATTACGCCACAACATGCTGGCTGAGAAAAGCTATGGAGGTCTGCTTGAGAGGTGAGGAGAAAGTGGGGGCCACCTATTGCCTGGCAGGGCTTCAAAAACTTGGAAGATTAAGAATAAACCCCTTCACTGAGGCTAATGAACCAAACTAAGCTTCCCAACCTTCTTGCAAATTTGGCCACCCCACTGTTTTGGGATCACTCTGGTCTTACTAACATCTACTCCAAGATGCCACAGGAATTGAGATGAGCAGGATCCTGAGGCAAGGAGGCCAAATTAGTCCCTAGCTGCAGTACAGCTCTGTAATAATGCATTCTTTTCCACGGCTAAGAAAATTTAGCTAAGTTTGGTCACTATGCATACATTTAGTACCAGTTTGGAAAGGCAAATTCTGGTTTTAGTCCACACCTGAGAAAAGGTGAAGTGGCAGGAGAGGCTCCTGACAGATCCTTTCAGAAGGATTTCCTGCTGAAATCATCTTCTACTTAAGAAATGGTTAGACTGGTTTGCTGTTTGTTTTCTTAACAAGAGGATTGAGAGTGGGAAAATCACTGCTGTGATCCCAGAAAACAGACTGCAACACTTCAACACACACGCGGTTAGACATTGACATCTAGAAACAGCACATGCTTGCATTTTGAATATCAGATCCAACTTTCAACCTCATTTTTGCTTTCATGCTCTGTTAAAGAACGATTCCTCTTCTTTCTCTTAAGAAAAAAAAAAAAATCACAGGAATATGGCAGTGTCTTTATTAACTATCAGCAGGTTGTTGAAAGCTAATAGCAATATGCGATTCCTTAACAAAGCAAAAATATTTCCCGTTATATTCCAAGATTGCTGGGCTGAAGAACACTAGTATTTCCTCACATTCAACCTAACGTGGGAATGAAACCCACTGGCGCAAACTCAGTGACTCAGCCACTGGAGCTAACTTCACTTCTGGAATGCTGCCACAGGCTCTGCAGATGATTCACACACACACACATGCTATTAGACAAGCGCCTCATACAAAATAGTAATTATCAGCAATAACAAACATCCTACCACAAAGCACTGATGCAGCATGAAATGGATTTTCTTATTTTATTTTGCATCTTCTGTTGCCTTTATTCTATTTTAATTAAAACTGCACTGGGAGAAAAACTAACCTAGGAATAACCTCATTAGGCATCCAGAGAAGCAGCAGTGTAGAGCAATGTTAAATTCATCTGGGACTGCAGATGGCAGCTTTATAAATCAGGTCATGCTTCAATTCAGCACTTCAACAGGAAGTTCAGCCCTTTAAAAAATTGCTACTGAATTATAAGGCATCACGAAACAGATCCCACTTGTGCTGCACCCTGACCAGGAGCACAGATGATATATTTCTCTCCAATCTTTCTAGATTGTAACTGCTTAAATCATTAAATTCAGAATAAATTTGTATTATGAACAGTGCAGAAGGACTTGGGGCTAAGCACCAGGTAGGCATATTAAGGATGAGTACTCCTTAGGCCTGTACAAATTACCATATTTTGATGTATGCTGTGGGTTATCCATTAATGAAGTAAAATACCACTGTAAAACTTACACATGCACAAATACAACTCAAGCTGTGGATCAAAGGAAAGTTTGTCCCTTCTGCTAACTTTGCATTGCCTGCTTCTCCAACACACCCCTCCTGCTTCTGCTTTTGGGAAGGTTATCCAAGGATTTATTTTCAAGTAACAGTACTTAAGAGGTACAGACTATTGAAGGCAAGAGTTGGAAGGCAACACATCAAAACGCTGGCATCAGCTTTGCCATGTGCAGAATGAGACTCTCTCTCAGTCTTTTCTAAATGGGAGAAGAAAGAGGTGCCAAGCAGGATCAGATCATAAGTATATCTAGTCTAGTATGGCCCCTCCACTTGTGGTCTGTTATAGGCGACAACAGGGGAATGTGGTAATGGGGATATGTAGGTGGGATCTGACACTTGAAATTAGGCAGCAATTAGTACAAGCCTTGAAACAACACCCTATGTATCCAGTGTCTCAGCAACGTTTGTGTCAGCAAGAACTATTGACTTAGCTTGTTCTTATTATACCAATCAGTGTATAATCCCTCTTCTTAATACTGCTAAGGTTTTAGCCTCAATAACATTCTGTAGCACTGAGTTTTATAATCTAACTACTTGCTGTGTAAAAAGCGCTTGGTGTTGATGCTACTATTCCTTTCCTTTTCCTTGTTTTCCTTTTCCAACACATGCAGAAGAACCAACATTTAGATTCCTCCCTACAATTATTTTCTGGATTTAACCTTAAAAAAAATAAAATACAAGTTTTGCATAATTCTGCCAGATAGAAGTACACATGCAAAATGGACCACTGTGGAACTACCAAAGCCCCCATTCCTATACCCTCAGCGTGGAGGCTCGCTGTAAACACAGCAGCACTGCTCAGCCTTACAGCATTCCATCTGTCTGTGAAGATTTTATAGGAACATAAATGTGCATGCGTAAGCCAGCCAAGAGGTTCAGCTACTACGAATTCTGCGACATATAATACCAAGAAGGAATAGAGTGGGCTGGGGAGTTGTTAAACTCACAAAATGATGGAAGAAATCAGACGCAGGAGGGCTCCAAGATAAAACCTCATGCACTATAACCCACGCTGACAGTGAATCACTGGCCGATGTTGTTTTGTTTAAAAAAATATTGTGGATGATGAAAGTGTGCTATATTTTATACTCACAGTCTGCTGCTAAAGGCTTATGAGTCACTATTTTTTGTGCTTTTATGCTGCAGCCTCATCAGCTGCACAGCAATGAGCTCAGCAAAGTAAAACAGAGGAACAGGTAAAAAAAAAATGAGGTCCAAACTGGTTTAAATCTAGTGCCAAATCTCCCACTTACATCATTTATTTTTTTGATAGGTTCCTGAGCTGAGATGTTTTAGGAATACTTGACCTGGACCATGCGGTGTGGCAGAAGCCAGATATAACAGCGGGGAAGTAAGGAGATATTAAGAGCAGCAGGTGAATGCAAAGGCTGAGACTAAATAACTTCAGTCAAAACAAGGAATAAAGTCCACAATGATCTCCACAATTCTGGGATCAATCCAGGCCATATCACTGCAGAGAGTAAGAACATCCCATCAGAAGACGGTAATGGCTTTCCAGGCTCTAGTGCTACATCCTCCCTCATCACACAGCTATGGAGCATCCCCTGAAATGCTCCAGGCACCAGACCCACCATTAAGCTCTACTAATGCACAGAAACCTAAGACATCCCTGCCCACAGCCTCCTGCTCAGCTCTTTTACTCCAAATTTGCCCTGGCAGAATTGGACAGGAACAATTTACATCAGAGGCTTGGGAGCAAAGCAAGGAATACAGCTTCTAATTTCAACAACATTGGCTTCCCTTTTTATTCCTCCCAGCCACCAGCCACAGAGAATTCCCCAAGATGCATTTCTCTGTTGCCAATTCACAGCAGCACCTAAAGAAACTTCGAAGTCAGGGAATAAATTCAGAAGCAATGAGAGACCACAGCAATCAGGGCAGATGTATCTTGTTTTCTCTTGCTGCACTTCAAGGACAACTTGTCAGTGCAGAGCCCTTTGGGTCCAATAAACATTTTTCTAGCACATAGTCACACTGTATGTCTGAGAAAAGGTTTGAGTAATAGAGAGAGACATGAGTGAAAGCCATCTGGTGAAATGGAGAAGTCAGGCTGTGCATAAATGATCACTGATGTAGAAGACGCTCAAAAGCAGCTGAACTTCATACAGAGAATTGAGGTCTCTGAGGGTCATAGAATTATAAAATGGTTTGCGTTGGAAGAAACCTTAAAGCTCATCCAGTTCCGACCCTCTGTCATGGGCAAGGACACCTTCCACTAGAGCAGGTTGCTCCAAGCCCCATCCAACCTGGCCTTGAACACTGCCAGGGATGGGGCAGCCACAGCTTCTCTGGGCAGCCTGTGCCCACGCCTCACCACCCTCACAGGCAAGAATTTCTTCCTAATGTCTAATCTAAATATTCCCTCTGTGAGTTTAAAGCCATTCCCCCTTCTCCTGACACTACACACCCTTGTAAAGAGTCCCTCTCTAGATTTCTTGAAGGTGCCTTTTAGGTATTGGAAGACGGTTACAAGGCCGATACTGCTTCCCCAAATGTCCACGCTAATCTGGGTGACCCACACAGCACCACGCTATCAAAGAAATACTCTGGCAGGCTGGAACAGGAGGGCCTCGGCATGGGTTTCCAAGCCAATCTGCCCTTTTTCATGGTTCTGTCCTAGCCAGACATCTTTCATGATTTAAACTGAGGTTTTTAAGCCATTTTCAGAGATCTTTAAACCCACACATAAATGATGCAGCTGACAAGCTGAGACACCAAGGCAGTCTGTGATAGCAGGGAATGGTAATGCTACTTTTACATAATAAGGTTATCACAAGCATTCCATGCTTGCCACTTGCTCAACACAGATATATATATACGTCTTGGGTCATTTTTGCAGTATCTGCCCTACTATAATAAGACTGTAATACACAAGAACAGAGCCAACATTTTGGCTCTGTATTACACAAAAGAACAGAGCCAACACAAGAACAGAGCCAACATTCTGGGAGCCCCACTGAATAGAACCTAACATTGATGAAAAAATGCCATGAATAAGTGTCAAGGTAACAGGAACAGTCACGCTGCAATACAGCTTTCCCAATTATTTCAGTTACTTTAGGAGTCACAGCATGCATTTTCATTTTTCTGCAAGAAAAAAAATGCAGTATTTTGTGAAGATGTTTCAACTGTACAGCAGTTCTTGCCCTCCAAAGTGACTGGAAACATTCGTATGCACACCAGCATGTTTCACAGGTGCTATTACTGTACAATTGTGGCATTTTGCTGTAAAACCCTGGCTTACAGGCCTCATGACTGCTTTGTATCTTCTCCTCTCCAGCTGCTAAGGAAAACTAGAATTTCACTGAAATTGCTTCTCTTCCTTAAAAACACAACTAAAAATAGGACAAATACAGCTATGGAAGGTTATCTAGGAATTCAGTGTAAAGAAAAAAAAATGTAACATGTCTGAAGAAAAGTAAATGTACTGCAGTTTAAATGGTGATGGTGATGGGTGAGGAGGGAACACTGCCCAGCTCCTACTCACTTGTAAAATATTCTCTCCATCACTGCCCCTGATGTCTCCTGAACCGTTCCAGCCCCACAACTGTATCAGCGATTGTTCCTTGAGCTCCTCAGCTTTGAAGTAACAACAAAATTCAATGAAATTTATTAGCTAGAGATGAAACAAGACAACCCATTTTGCACAGGATTCCTAGCCTATCCCTCAACTTCACAGTTTAATTTCCGCTTTCCCTTTCCTGAATCCTGCACTTCCATTCAGCCTGTATCTTTTCTATTGGCACTTCAGCATCCTTGCACAGAATCACAGTATTGCTGAAGGGAATGTAGTCAGGCAACAAAGCAGACGAGGATCTCTGCAAGAGCAGCCTGTGTGCTCAATTGCAATCATGTGAAAGAAATGGCTCCTGCTGCTTGCTCAAAGCCAGCACCTGAGTGAGAAGCAGGTGGTAAAAACAGTCCCTGGGCAAGATTGAACTGATGAGTCAAACAGAGGCATTTATCTCTTTTATGAAAATCTAATGGAACCTGAAGAATTTCTACTACAGTTTTGCACTAAAATAACTGTCACAGGAAAATAAAAACTTCCACTGCCTCCCTGCCTGTGACAAGCCAGAGGCTTATGTCATAGAATCAAAGATTCTTGTGACAGACCAGACTCCACTGTTCTGAAGCATGCAGTAAATTCCTTGCAGCATAAACAGAAGCATGGAAGAACACATGAAACTGGTATTATAGGCATTAGTGCATTTTGGAGTCAGCTCCTGAAAGACTAGAAAAGGAATGATGAAATATCATCTTAAGCCATGGCTTCCATGCTGCTGCCCAGAGACATACCAGGTGCCACACAGAGCTGTTTACATAGCCTCTCCCTGAGGATTTGGGAGTCCACCTAAAGACAGTTTACAGACAAACTTGTTTCAGATGGGAGCTCTCTGAAAGCAGGCATCACGAGCACACCTTTGTTTTGTAGGGGACTATTAACTTCAGTAAACACTCCGCTCCCTCCAGCAGCATCAGTCAACTGCCAACATGCGGCATTCAGTCGCTTCAGGACAGATCCACCTTCATGGATGACTCTAAGGGCTGAGGAACAGAGCTAACTTTTTGAAAGAGCTGAGTAGGGCTACAAAGGAAAGCTTCAAGCACAGAAAAAATTTTGCACTACATATGTGATAAAAACCCACTTACCAAACAGGGAAGCCCATGGAAGCACCCAGTAAGAAGGATCCCAAAGCAAGGATCAGCTTTTCAGCTATGTTTGCACTGTATGTTGCATCTTTAGAGAGCCAGCAGCATCTAGCTATACAAAAACATCCTCATCCCGACCTGCTATCAGTTTTTATCTTGATCAGTAAGAATTCTTGGTAGGTCTTCTTGTACTTCCTTAGAAGTTATTTGTCCCCATAATATTTAATGGCATTGTGGTGGTTACAAATTATGGCTGAAAGACACAGGTTTTATAGACTCTAAACTTATTTATCGCTCCCCTGTAAAACACATACTTGAATGGTTTCTGTTCCTAATGTACAATTTTCCATTTCAAAGAAGTCTACAACTTCAGAGAATGGAAAATAAAGAACTTAACAGTCTTGCTTTCTGCCATTTATTTACAGGGTTTAATTCCTTCTTATTTAAATAGCTAACACTCATTAACTGGCCTGATAAAATAAAACAACATTGGCATAAGTATGTACCAAACTGTCTTGCAGTAGCCTTCGGAACAATAACCATAATGTCATTACTACAGTCTGAATTAGATGAGGTCACAGCAATGACAAACACTGATAGCTATGATGAAAAAAGTAAAAGCCCAGGCTGGAATGTCAGTTTAGATAAAGATAAGGAAGAAACGGCCCACAGGGACTCTTATTCCACAGCTGCAGGGCAAGGCAAGATTAAAAGACCCCAGTTACACTGATGAGCAGACACAGCTCTTACATACCTATTACAGGTTCCACTGTCTGGCACTGATGCGTGCCGGTGGCATGACTGTTATTGCCAAATGAACTAGGCCCATCTCACACCAGACAACTGGTAAAAGATTAATGAGATCTAAAATACACATCAAAAGGATGCATCAAAAGCAACACATCCAGCAGGTTGAGGGAGGGGATTCTCCTCCTCTATTCCACTCTCAGGAAAGCCCACCTGCAGTCCTGCTTCTGGCTCTGGGGGTAACAACACAAGAGAGATGTGAAAATGCTCGAGTAAGCCCAAAGGAGGCCACAGAGATGCTGTGAGAGCTGGAGCAGCTCTGCTCTGGAGCAGCTCTGCTCTGGAGACAGGCTGAGAGAGCAGGGCGGGTTCAGCCTGGAGAAAAGAAGGGTCTGGGAAGACCTTAGAGCAGCCTTCCAGTTCCTAAAGGGGGCCTACAATAAAGCTGGAGAGAGACTTTTTTTACAAAGTATGTAGTGACAGGACAAGGGGGAATGGCTTTAAACTGACAGAGAGGAGATTTAGATTAGCTATGAAGAAGTTCTTCCCTGTGAGGCTGCTAAGGCACTGGCACGGGTTGCCCAGAGAAGTTGTGGCTGCCCCATCCCTGGCAGTGCTCAAGGCCAGGTTGGACAGTTTGAGCAACCTGCTCTAGTGGAAGGTGTCGCTGCCTGTGGTAGGGGGTTAGGACTGGCTGAGCTTTGAGGTCCCTTCCAAACTAAACCATTCTATGATTCTATGATATAGTTTCTATATGACATACGTGTACTTTTCAGAGCTTTATAATATTCTACAGCTAACAGCAAGACTGCTGTCATCAGTGTGAAGTAAAGCATTCACAGCAGGTCCTCTCCAGTAGATGGAGCTTTAAGAAAAGCTACAAACGCATTTGGTATAAGAATGAAATTGGCTATATGGCATCTTGAACAGTTACAGCTGTTGCGCAGCCTCCTTTCTGAAATGAACACCAATAATGGTCTGTTATCGTGACATTTATATAGATACACAGATTTCCCTCCTCACTCAACATTCAGTAAATCCCTGCACTGGCTGCTGAAGCAGGATCACATTTATTTTCCTGAACCAGACTTACAGGCCTGTCTTACCTTTTTAAAATCACTAAAACACTGTCTTCACATTTCAGTTTTGTAATTTCAAGTCTAAGCCAAAGCCCTGAACCTTATAACCATGAAGGACCAGGAAACCACCTCAGAAAACACAAGGACTACAAGCACAGCAAACATCAAAGGCAGATGCAAAACAAATATCTTACAGAAAACTGTGCCAGCAGGGTTTGGGATGTAAAGCCAACAAAAACCATGAAGTTTCCTGGAATAAATGTCCAGCAGTAACAGTTGATTTAGGGATCATGTTGAAGACTCGGCCCACAGCACAGGGTGGGAAGACAGCATTTAGGCTTTCAAGGCTTTAATTACAGGCTGACAGAGTAATTGTTGCCATACTGTTTAAAGGATCATCTACTGGAAGATGTCTACACTTTTGGGGATAAAAACGACCCCATTAACCAGAATCCACAGCAGACAGGTGGCTGCATGAGGACAATGGTGAAGTGTGGGAGAAAAACAACCACCACAATTTAGCACAGAATAGGAGACAAGGCAGTGAAACTGCAAAAGTAAGGAATATTATAAAGGAAAGAAAGAACAAAGCATGTGAACAGACTGCAATGAACAAAAAGACCAGTAAAAAGGTAAAACACAACTCTGACGTACCTGTAGGGATCACAGACTTATATTAGTAGGCAGTAAGAGACCTTTCATTACCACTGCACTAGCTCAGGCATAGTTCACTGCCCAGCAAGGAAACACTTCCCTTCCCCCAATACAGGTACTAATTAAACTGAGGATTAAAACAGAGAAAAATTTTAAAAACTCTAGCAAAACAATGAGCAAAGAACTAAAAGCAAAAACAAACTGCTCTGAGTCATGACACAGATGTTGCACTGTGCATGGTTCTTGTTCCTTTTCTCTAAAAGATCACTGACAAGCTAGAACGGCCACTCAGGACAATAGCCTAAAGCTGCCTGAAGTCTTGGGATGGCTTTTCTTTGATGTGAGAATAAAATAGACCAGTTTCTTTAGCCTGGGAAAATACAACAGGGAGAATGTGTAAGATGTCTGTAGGACCACAAATGGCTGGGATAAAGAAACAGCAGTGATCATACACTGTTTCTTAGCCTGCAGGAACTCAGGAGATTCAAGGGATCAAAGGAAAAAAAAAAGATGGAAAAAAACCCACTGTTTCCCCACAGTCCCACTCACACATTGAGAGAGACAGAGGTCCAAACGCAGTTAAATTCTGGGAAGGATCATTCATCAGGAGCTAGTGAAACATTGATATATAAGCCATCTGTGGTCCCTGAACCAGAAATCCTGGAAGCTAAAGGCCTGCAGAGACGGGATCAGCTCTGTTTGTACTCCTCTTAAATATCACTGTGACCTGCTGCTGTAGACAAGTTACCACTCAAGCAATCTCCACTTCGGGCATTCTTATACTATCCTGTCCTGCATTCAGAACCACTTAGAAACATTTGTAAGTTTAGAACATTTAGAACAATTTAGAAACGACTTTACTGTTAAAAGTTCGGGGGGAGTATCCCAAACTGGAAATCAACCCATTCTGTTTCTGCCTCTGCATAGAGAGGCTGGCAAGGGTTTTGTCAGCCTATACGCTCAATTAAAAATGATGAAGGAAAGGAAATGACAGTGCTAGTCCCTCAAAGTCACTTTCAAATACACAAATTCCAAGTTCTGTATTGTACCAGCACTTTTTAGGGATTTGGGGGGTAACATGCAGAATATGCACTATGCTGCTTTCCATGTTGCAAGGCTTGATAATTAGATTGGCAGATACAGATGAAAATATGCTTCATGAGAAAAAAACTCCTCTTTTTTGGGGTAAAATAAAAAAAAAAAAATGAGTTGGGTAGTAAGAGAAAACTCACTCTAAACAGAAGATACAACTCCAAGCAAGCCAATGCAAAACCTCAGGCTACAGCATAGAGCTGAGCTGCACAGTTGATCCAAAGCACCTCTGAGAGGCAAACTCCCAAGCTCTACTTTACACACAAGAACATCAGAATCCGATCAGACAACTTCAATGTAAGTGCAACTCCTTGTCTTTGTTACTCAAGCATTTCATCTGGACTTGATTTCTACTTATTAATGGTTTAGTACAAACTGTTCAGTTCCACAGAAAACAGAGCTACTCTGAAGCATTAAAGTCTAAAAGGCAAGTCACATGTCTCAGTTTTCCCCCTTACTGATGTAAGTAGAGTGCTCTAGTTCCCCTTAAAATGGGATTAGCTTTCTTCCTTGGGCTGTGAAGAACAAAGCACTGCCTTTTTCTCTTCCAGGATTTATTTCTGGTTGGATGCTTTACGCAACGCATTTCTGAAAAATTAATTTACAAAAGATGCCAGGCCCTCAGTGCTGCAGTGGTGCCGAGCGCTTGATTTTTTGTGTCATGAGGTTTCCCTGCGTTCCTTTTATGTAAGGTAGAATGAACTCCACTTTGAGCATCATTCAATATTCAACACAACTGGGCCACACAGAGATGCTTGGAAAACTAATGCTGCCAAACTCAACAAAGCCATGGAGTTACCCAAACCAGGGGCCTGACAAGGACTTCAGTGGAGCTGAATAAATTCAAGTGCACTAAGCATCAGCCCCACTGGATCACAACTCTATACAAAATTATTAGGGTTTGAAAAATTGCACTTTCCTTTTTCCTCTTGGGAAGACTAGAGTATTGAGAAAAACTTAGTATTTTCACAGAATCATTTAATTACAGAATTGTTTCAGTTGGAAGGGACCTTAAAGTTCATCTGCTTCCAATCCTCTGCCACAGGCAGCGACATCTTCCACTAGACCAGGTCAGTCCAAGCCCCATCCAACCTGGCCTTGAACACTACCAGGGATGGGGCAGCCATAGCTTCTCCAGGCAACCTGTACCAGAGCTTCAACACCCTCACAGGGAAGAGCTTCTTCTTCATATCTAATCTCAATCTCCCCTCTGTCAGTTTAAAGCCATTTCCCCTCATCCTGTCACTACACACCCTTACAAAAAGTCCCTCCCTAGATTTCTTGTAGGCCCCCGTTAGGCACTGGGAGGCAGCTATAAGGTCTGCTGGAAGCCTTCTCTTCTCCAGACTGATTATGAGAGTGTAATTGGTTAAAAATAACTAATAAAAAATCCCAACACATTCACTTGAAAATAGGTGCTTCCTTGCTTTTGATAAGCTAAACAAATCACCCCCTTTGACAAATAACTGGATGTTTATAAGAGTAGCAGGGATAAAAGAAAGTTGCTAAAACCAGAACTTTTAGAAAGGCTAGGGGAAAAAAAAAAAAAAAAAGAACAGTTGCACCCAAAAAAGGTATAATCTAACCAAGCTTTAAAGGCTCTCATTCCCATAACAAAATCAGACCCCTGCATGGCTGCAACTGTAACAGACAGAAGTAGGAAAGCTATTTCCAGACAAAAATAAATACTTCACCAACAGAAAACTTTAGCCACCTTATGCCAAGATCCATGTAGTAAGCAATGAGCAGCCAACACTCCTTAGAAATATTCCCACATCAGCCCTGGTGACTGTTTAGCATCATTTCTCAACAGCAGCAAACTGACACAGGACTGAGCTCGGTACAGTGACATACATCCCCACCACCAGCTAAAAAAACCCAACCCAAAATCACCAGCCCTCCAAATTCCAAGCATGCAGGGCTGGTGTCATCAGAAACAGGTCACATTGTTCACTAGAGGGCAGCAGGAAACAAAGCAAAACCTGTAATCATAGAATCCACTAATTCTCACAATAGGGCTTATGATCTTCAACAAGGCCATGGCAGTTATGCACAGGTCATCTTAGAAAAGTAATTAATTCTGCTGGTGTTCAGGATCACAGTTCTAACTGAAGTGAGTTTGCAAATGGGAGAGCATATTAACCTCCTGCAGTCAAATGAGACTCTTCATAACAGCACAAAATGACTTTGTACAGCACCCTCCCCTTCACCTCCACATCGAGCCAAAAAGTAAAATGTTCTCACGGCAATCTGTATCTTTTTGGTGAAAGAAGACTGGCAGAAGATTCTGTACCTGACCACAGCAGCCTGGAGTGCAAGCACAAATCCTTTTTAGTTCAGCTTTGGCTCAGTCTGAAAGTTATTAAAAAATGTCACATGTTTTGGATTTACAAAGTTACAGACACCTCTTAAAAGAGACCAGCTACAGGTCTTTAGCTTTCAGGTTGTCTTCAGCATGGCCAGACAAAAAAGCAGTTTTGGAAATTCTGCAACTTTTGGTAGCAGTGGTAGCTCAGACAGCCAACTTATCATTTCTATACCAAGTAATGAATGAATACAGTGAGTTCTGGGCTGAACTGAATCCCGAAGCACCCATCAAGAGCCAGCTCTGAAAGGTTGCTGCTGACATGACAAGTACAGCCTGCTCCTTTCATTTTCAACTTCTACGTCAGCACTTCTGCACAAGTCCCATGGAGGAAAAGCACAAACCATGCCAGACTCCTTCAGTAAACACAACCCACTTCTGCAAAAGAGATTAAGCAATTCCTGACAGGAAAGTGGACATGGTAACAGAAGAGAGCATTTCAGGACAAGCCAGAACACATGCACTACCATTAACATGACTCCTCAGGTGCTAATAAAAGACATAGCAACCCACTGCAAAACAAGGCATGTAGGTTCATGGGTATGTGTAGCATTTGTTTTTTTCAATAGTCACAGCTGCCGACATAGCCGACAGCTATGTGAACTTGTTGGCAATCTCTGCTTTGTTTAACATACATGCTTGGTTGACTGAAAACTCAGAAAGCGACTGGAACAATCAAAAAATCATGATGGCTTTTACTTTTAAACTGGGGTCATTTGTGATCAGATGTCCTCTTGATCTGAGTGGCAGTTTCAGCAGCAGGGCTGCTGGCCCAGACTCCCTGACTTGCCTGGAGCCAGTGAGTCTCCAGTGAAATGGTTCTGCTCCATTTCCCCCAAGCTCTCATGACCTCATCCAAACAGACTTTTTCTGAAAGAAGCTTAAAAAAAACCCGATCAAAAAGAACCTACAGCCTGGCTCCCCACACAGGAAAAGCAATTAATACTCTTAACACTACTTTTTCCAGAGATCACAATTTTGGAAAGACTGTTACCCCCTATGAAAGACAGGACACACTGCAAGCTGCTGTATCTTGGCATTCACCTGTTTTGCTGCCAGAAAGAGCAGCTGTCCCCATCTCATCCACATCAATACCCATGTGGCTGCCCAGCAAGCTGGGACAATTGCCTGAGCTGACTCCTCATATGGCCACCTGAGCACCAGCACCAAGGATGGAGCTGGAATAAGAAGGGGCAGCCTGGGACTCTCACTGCATTAGAGAGGTAAGGGCAGTCCAGGAGAAATAACCAAAGGTAAGCCTGGGCTCAAACCTGAAGTAAACTGCAGGAACGTAAGTAGTGCTTTTGGAGAAGCAACTAAAGGTTGAACACCCCTATCCTCCCAAACTAGCGTTTAGTACTTTTTTTTAAAGCTAGCCAGCCTTTAGCTACACACGCCTACCGAATCACACAGTGAACTCTGCCTTCCTTCACCACATCTCTTCAGCTTCATCCTTCCTTTATTTCCTCTGTTCCTGTGACACTATTTTGCATGTACCTTCCTCTTCCACTGAGTACTAGGAACATCTATTCTCCTAAGGACATAGCTTTTTACTAATTTTCATTACAAAGAAAAAGCAACTACAGAAGAAGCTACAGGAAAAACAAGAAGACTCATGCCACACTATTTCTAGCCCCAGGGAAAGGCCAGAGGCAGATGAGGCTGAGCTCTGACCATGCTTCAGACAGGCAGCCTCCCAAGCATGGTGCCATGGCTGACCTCTCAAACACTGCCTCCAAGCTTGATAGAATCACTGCAGCTCTGCCAGACCACGGCGCATGGGCAGAGCCCAGACCTTGCCTACACCAATCTGTAGAGCACATCTGTAGTCTGTTCTCTAACCCTTTTTAGGCTGCAATTTTTCCAGGAGAATACCATGCTTCCACTGTCCTTGGTATGCTCTGGCTCAGTGCCCTAAAAGCAAAAGGAACACTGCCAGTGATTTATTTCATTGGAAACAACCTTTCAAATATTAATCCAAATAACTTCAGCCTCCCCTCCCACAAATAACTGAGCGCTGCCAAGTTTTGCTGGCAACTTTTCTTAATCCAGAGGCGGCAGTGAGGTGTTGCTGCAGCACTGTGAAACGGACAGAGATTATAAACACTATAAATGATTTTTTTATTATTTTCCAGTTTGGGGTCAAATAAACAACAAGAAGAAAAAGGAAGCATGCTGAAAGGTTCACTGATCCAGTGCAATTTTCTCAGTCTATCACCATTTAAACGCTCAAATTCACTATGACAATAAGCTGGAAGTATGCAGGCTTGTTGCAAGAGCAGTACCCTCACTACTGCACAAATCATAAAACCACTCATACATAACTCACAGAACACCCATACTACTACCAGTAGTAGTTCCACAGGACTGCTGTTTTCTTGCCTTAGCATGACTGCTTTCAGAAGGCCCTGTTTTCATGGCCAATGGGTACTATCTTCTGCTATTACACGTGATGGAGCCTCTAAACTAATGAGATCTATTACTAGTGACTCAGGCACTAGGAATACCTCCTATATTCATTTCTGACTCCTGAGGCTCAGAGGGCATGATATTTTACTCAGTGTCAGTCCAGTTCTTGTGGCAGATGTCAGAAAACACGGCCTGTCCTGACAGTCTACTTCTCTCCTAAGGAAGCTGTCACATTCCCAGAGACTTAACGGCCTTTCAATAATGCTTGTGACTCACTAAGGAAGATTCTCACTTTCAAGTTTGATGAGAAGACTCATCATCCATCCTGCCCAAGCCCCAGGATGTAATCTTCTGGTCATACTGTGAGGTGCAAGATATAGCTAGTCCCACTTTCCTAATCTGTCTTGTGTCACAGCAGCAGTTTACAATATCTTATGAGAAAACAAATAAGCAAAGGAGCTTCCTTTCCCAAGATACATTTGACAGAACTTGCTTGTCCAAGAACATCTGGCACATCTGTTTTTAAAATCACCCTCCTCCTCCCTCTTCTGTCACACTGACCAAATGCAACGGCTTAGAAAGCTGAAGTTGCATCAAAAAAGTTTAAGTGACTACATATATTGGTTTAATACTGTTAAAAGGAGAAAGGAACCCACATGTTCAGAGCATCAATCAGGTCCAGTGTGATACCTGATTATTTTACTCCCAGGAGCACAGGGTAAGGAACTATTTTACAGAGTGCATCTCACAGTTATTGCCAAGTGGTTTCAGTTGGAAGGGGTTTCTAAAACAAGTGATGAAGGAGAGGATCTATAGGTCTTATCTCCCCTTCTCAGCACCTGGCATCCCCACTGACACCAGGGGCTGCTGGAGTCAGCAAGGAGGCAGGATGTGTCAGCATACATATTCCACATATGCACCATAAACTTGCTCAACGCTGTCATTAGGGTTTAGCTCCCCTGCAGCATCCCATTCATCACAGCAATTGAGTCCATTTGTCCTGAGCCATGCTAAATGGTGTCTGAGCAACCAAGCCACCCTACGCACACTGCAGGAGCAGCTGCACAGCTCCCAGAATTTCTTCATACCTGCAACACAAGGCTTGTGAAATCTGAGTAAACAAATGCCTTCCAGCCTGTCTCACTGTTAGAGGAACCTCCACATCCTTCTCTGATACAACAGCAGAAAAGGCTTGCTTCGGACATTCCGCACCATGGTGGTCACCACTTATGCACAACAAATAAAGCAAAGCCTTAAACCAGATACACAATTCCACTAATGCAGTATGGATCATGAAATGTGATATGTATCATGGTTTAAAATAGAGGTTACAGTACAAGATTTGCATAATTAGTAACATAAGACGTGACTTCCTGGGCTACACAGGAAAAGCTAAGTAACCACTAGTAGCTACTGTTTGCAGATTTCATTGCAGTTCTGGATGCCCCACAACCAGAGGTGAAGCACAGGCAACTGGTCAGCATCAACAGGGCCAGATCAGTTGGTAGATGCCACTGCTTACCTGTTTAGTATGCGAAGTACTGGAATTGCCACTGAAAAACCTCACCCATTGAATTCCAAATTAACTTCTTGGAACTAGGCCAAAGTAAATCACCCCAGTGCCAGAGGAAGGAGTGGAGCCAACCTCCACTTTTACACTATTTAAGACTCAAAAAAAACCCAGAAATGTCATCAATGATGTTTCACCTGCTTGGATGACTTGACAAACCATCTCCACACGTTATTTGCTGATCAGATTGTTTTCCCTTTACAATATTAAATATAATCACTATAACCTTCATCCCAGCCAGTTTGAATATAAGGTAAGAAGTGCCACTAGGCCAGTGCATTTTGATTTCACGCTTCTTGCCATTAATTTCACACTGACCGGGCTGAGTGGTGTCGTCAGAACGTGCCAGCTATCACTTGATCTTCTCAGATGCACCATTACTCCTAAGAATCTGAAGTAGTGGCTGACCTAACATGCTATTTCAGCACGAGTAAGTCCTTCTTCAAGTGAAGAAACTTCTATCTCCCAAAGTTGAACGGAAGTGGTTCTCTTCACACTCATGTCATTAGCACAAGCAAACATTCACTGTTAACATTAATTTACACTATTATTATTAAAGTAATGGGCTACAGAGGCCACATCCTGAGCTCATACCTGGATACAAGATGAGACATGAAGAACATAAGGAAAAGCTTAAAAACATTTCTTACTGACCATGGTAATTTGAGACAGTATTTCCTACTGATGTTTGGAGGATTGCTCAGTGGGTGAGTTCAAGTAACCCTCTTCCTCTAAGAACATATTAAATATGAAGAAACAATGGTGTCAAACCATTAGCAGCTGACAGTATCCTCTAAACTCCTCTCTCGTGTCTCATCAGCCCAAAGTTCACACTGAATCTGTCAAGCTGGAAGAGAGCAGTTCTGGCAAATTGTGTTTTAAGACAGGCAGATGCATCAGTATCAGACTGTGGTTACTCAAATGATGCACTGACTAAAGAGATAATGCACTGGCTAAAAAAGAGCATGTAGAGAGGCAGAAGCTGTTACCTGTGGGCGGAGAGGAAAAAGTATCCAGAGAGTGAAAAAGCTCCTCGCTGTTTTCAGAACTGTATGGAGGCAGAAAGCGCTCTGCTAGGTCACAAACAGAGGGTAGATCTAATACGCTGCTCTCCTCTGAGTGTGGACTTGGTGACACCTCTTTTCTTTCCATGGTCCCACTGCAGAGACACAAATGTGATTGAGCTGGGGTTTTAGAGCATGAAAATCTAAGCAGAAGTCAACACAAATGATCTCCCATTTTTGCACTGCTTATGAGACAAGATAAACTGTTACAGCATATTTCTACTTCATTTAAGAAAATCAAACAAGTTTAAAGATGTAAAGCAAGACCACCACCAAAATCCATAGACAACAGGCCTAACTAGGATAACTAGGAATTCACAACAAATGTGGCTTTCCTAGAGACTTCCCAGAAGTACAGATTCAGGCCCCAAAACTAGAAAGCTATGGAGTATAATCCCTTCAGGGTACAGTATGTGTGCATTTAAAAAGAAACATGTTCTACGGGGTCCCTTTCCACTGATACTTCTAAAAGTCACAAGTTAAACCTGGCTCAGTTCATGAAGTTCAGCACACTCACTAGCAGATGGAAAGAACATCTTAAAACTTGGTACTCTCAGTTTCACACGGATGGCAAGGATTCCCTGGTGTGGAGCCATTATGGCAGCTGTGTTGCATGCCCTGTGCACAGCAATTTGGAAAGCTGTGGTTGAAACCTTCCCACATCCCAACACCCTCCTCTTGAGCTCCTTCAACCAGTCCATCACTACAGAAGGCAGGAACACATAGCTGAGCAAAGAGCAGGACAGGCCTGGCGCTACCCAGCTCCACATCAAGGGACACAGTGGATAGGCAACTCTTTTGGAGAGGATGAAACTGAAGTGTTCCAGGCCAGCAGCTTCAAGCACAGCCACGCAAGTGTCTGGGGCAGGAGAGAAGTGAAAGGCAAAAACTTGGTTGGGCAGGAGCTCACAGAATTAACAAACAGGAAGAGGAAGTAGGAATCCTTCAGCTGAAGCATGATTAGTACTGACTCAGTAAGAGGGGCTCTCAAGGAGAGATGCAGAAGAGCTCAAACACCCTCAGTTTCCACATGAGGGAAAAAAATATGGATAGAAAAAGAGTGTTTCTTTTGAAAAGTGAATTTCATTCCCAGCCCTTACAGAGACTCCAGGAGATTTGTGCAAGTTTCTTCCTTCATCTGTTTTGTCTGCTTATATGCCATTAAAAACAAAAAAAAAGCAAGCTGTAGCTACTTGTGCTGCCCTCTCCACCAGCTGTATCTTTCTGCTATTTTGGTAAAGAGTGAAAGAATCAGATCTAGTGGTCAGGCAATGGCTTGGACACCGCAGGCTCACATTAATCTCCTCTTCTATAAAATGAAGAAGGCAACACACTTATCTCAGGGGTATTGTCAGTGAAGAATGTTACAGCCACAGGGACCAACGAAATCCCTAGAAAGGAGTAGTACTGAAAAATGAAGTAAATACCCCCTTGTAGAATATTATTCTTTCAACCCACCATTCTTTAGGTGCTTCTGTGTTGAGCAAACTTGCAGCTAAGACACAGCTCTGACCTTTGCAGATGGCGAAATTAAACTTGCTAATGAGCAGAGTGATGTTGGCTGTGATAGGGGAGGAAACCAGCTGCCTTGCCTTGGAGGGACAAGCAAGATCCATGCATTCACAGAAAGTTTCCAGAAAAAATAAAGTGGGAGGTTAAAAATAAAACAAAGCACACAACCCTCTGCCCTCCAACAGTCATTGCAAAGGAAAGTTTCTCCTCCATTCCTCTTCATATCCTAAAACACAGATGATCTGTGCATAAGGAACATAAGGAGAAAACAGTATTTGAGGAAAGTTTTAAGACTTGTGGTACTTTTTAAGTACATGGATATTTTAGAGAACAAAACGGCCTACTTCAGTTCTTGGCTTGTGAACAAAACCCACACCAAACCCCCAACCAATCCTGTCCAAGAGCACGTAGAAGATTATAGCAAGAGGAGCTGCTGGTGGGGTACCACAGCAACCTAAGGCGATCATTGATATGGGCCACTGTGGTCCAATGCCAGCTGCCCATGCTGGCCTCCTTCTTTGTAGTGCCACAATGGGGCTAACAACACGTGCAGCCATGGGATGATCAGGTTCTGATAAAACAAACCACCCTTTTTTGGGGAGGAAAGCCAAAAAAAAATCCCTTAGCTCAACTCCCTCCAATGCTCCTAAATCAAGCATACAGCAGCCCTTCTCCCAAAACTGATGGAGAGATTTGTTTGGTGAGGATAAGCAAGACCTCAACTCAGCCCTGGGCCTTCAGGCATAAGAAAGAGATCCACTGTTACCACCGCGCCATACCTAGGAACAGTACCAAGGCAGCAGCAGTCCCCTTGGACAGAGTCCAGAAGCAAACAGCGTGTCACTCCTTCCTTCACAGTTTGTCAATCCCAGCTCACTGGAATGAAACAAACAGGTCAGTTACATGCTTTGCGTCAGCTGATCGGGCTGATGGATGGTGTGACCTTTCAAAGCCCATATGCCAGCTGATACCAACAGTCAGCCACCACATATACCACTGTTTGTTGGGCCTGGTACAGAGGAAGTTTTTTTCTATGAATCAGAAAAGCACATCTCGTAATGCCCTTGAATCTTCTGACAGCAACAGAGACCTCCTGGAAAGGGGCTGGTACACTCCAGAAATAAAGCCAAGCCTTTCTTTGTAAGGAGGTGCCACATGGGCTGTTTATTCAAAACCCATGAAGGAAAGGAGTGAATTACAGCTGGCATCCTTCCCTCCCTCTTGCAGAGGAGCAGGTATTTCCCCAACAGGTTTATCTAGCGGTGCTTTGACACCAACACCAATAGCTTGTGTTGCGTCAAACCTCAACCAGGAAACGAGTTTTAAAGAAGGCCACGTAACCCAGCATGTGGAACAAACCACAGGCCCATGAAACCCAAATTCTGCTTCCCACCCTCTATTACCTCACTATTTTCATCGAGCAACAAGGAAAATCATACTTTCAGGAATATGGATTTTGTCAATCCCAGCTCACTGGAATGAGGAAAAGTACTGCATTTCCCTCTGGGCCACCCTCAACTGGTTGCACTGTACTACTACTGGGAATTCCCAAATGCACACTGCCAATCCTTGGTGCAAACACAAGGCAGAACATGAGATGTGTGATGGGCATGTTGGTGGGCGCAAGGTGCTGGCCTTACCGGCTGCCTCTCTCAGCTGGCTTTGGGGCATGCAGGAGAGGGGGATTCTGTTCCTCCCAGTCACGTTTCCTTCCCCTTCCTGCAGGCAGAGACACACGTTATTTCAACAAGCACTATTTCTACAACCAGTTGCTTCACTGCGAAGGGAAACAAAAGCAACACAGGGCAGCACCCCCTCCCAGGCCTAGCGTGAGCCCCACAAGCCAGAGCCCTGCTCTGCCTTACCATGGCTGCCACCCCCAACCCCCCCTTTCCGAGGAGCAAAGCAGGCTGCAGCACCCCACGGACATCAAAACGTCATGGAGAAGAAAAGGGGAACACCAAAAACACGCAAAGGCTGCCCGGGCCGGGCCGGGCCGTGCCCCCACAGCCCTCCACCCGCTGCCGCAAGACAAGCACGGGCAGGGCCCCCCGGCTCCGATGCCGCCATGTCTAGGTGAAGCGGGCAGAGCCATCTTGGCTGCGGGCGGGCGCGGCCGGAGAGGCCCCGGGCACGGCACTGCGGGGCCGGGAAGGGGGGGAACGGGAAAGCCCAGGCTCCTACGGACCCGGCGACGCCTCCCGGCAGCGCCTCCGGGGCGGCGACAGCGCCTGCGCGGGCAATGGGTCCGCCCCTGGCGCGGTTGGGCCGCGCGTCGGCGTGTGGGGGGAAAGACGAGAGGGAGGGAAATACATGGAGACAATGGGGTGGGGGGAAAGGAGGGGATATGGGAAGGCTGTTTTCTGTCAGGTTTTCCTCAGGACACACTTGACTCGGGTGTAATTCTCTGAATTCAAAAGGGAGAAGTTCCGGTACCGCTGCCCCTCGCCTGGTGAGGTGGGGCAGCGGCCCATCTGGTGCCCGGCAAAGGGAGAAGTTCTGGTACCGCTGCCCCTCGCCTGGTGAGGTGGGGCAGCGGCCCATCTGGTGTCCGGCAGGCAGGTTTTTGCTTCAGACCACTCGTTTTACACCGTTGCGGTACGTTCCCCAACCTGCGGCACAGCCTGGAAAAGCTCTGAGCAGAGGGCTGTGCTGCTGTGTATGGGAAACACCATAGTGGGGACTGGGGCAAAACCAAACACAGCTCTCACCAGGACATAAGCAGGTGGGTAGGCTGTGCGTCTTTCTTGTAGGGCTTACAGAGCACATTTACAGTTCGTGTGGAGGGCAAGGAAATGTGAGGCTTAGTCGTTAGCTGCTGCACACCAAAAGGGTGTCCATCCGTCCTCTCCCACGTGGCACCAAGCAGTTGAAGAGGCAGCACAGTGGAAGTACTGGAAACCCTGCTGGGAAATAGGATACAAGCCACACTGAACCTGGGACATGCACATGGCTGCAGTGACCATGACAGCATGGTGGCAAGGATGCCAGCGGCACTTACAGGGGAGCAACACAGACTCAGTGGGCTCAGTGACTGCTCCTGGACACACACTGGATGCTTTCCCAGCAAAGAGAATGTATTGCAGTGCTGCCTGACAAGAGTGTGCATGGCACAGCCAGTCATCCCAGGACACTGCTGCTAGCAGAGGTCAGGGAGCAGCCCCTGTCATTGTCTGGGTCAGTAGCTGGGGAGGAACGCTGCTGGCTGGCCTGCCAGGGAGGAGTGCTGCCAGGGGAGAGCTGGCTCTGCTTCTTGGCACACATGCTGCCAGTGAGACTGGGAAGGACTTGGTAGTGTTTTCTGAGAGCTTTGGTCTGTGAAGTTACTGGTGGCAAACCAATGTGTTTAAAGGGAAGTTGTTAAAAGTAAGGAAATAAATTTGAAGTCCCATGGCTGCCAACAGGGCTTGGTTTTTTTCCCAGGTGAACTGGTTCAAGCTAGGGGAAGGTTTCCATAGGGAAAAGCAGCCTTTGATTCTGCTTTTCAGGCACAGCAGCTGCAAGTCTGCCTTGTACTTACAGCCTCCTTCAAGCCAGGCCTGGACTTTTGGGGTCACTGTGTAAGTAGGGATGCAAACCATGCTACTGCTGCCTGGGCTGTAGCTAAACCCAGACACTGCTCTAGTGCAGGGCTACCTCTTGCCATTCACTGTTCCTCTGGGGAGTGGGATGGCACCATTTTCATGAGTTGTAAGGCAGCACCCAAGTGCTTCATTTCCTTACAGGGAGTGTGCCTGGAGCTAAGCTAGGGAATGCAAAACATCAGCGGATCTCCTTTATTTAGCTGTGGGAGCACATGCAATATTACAGCATCCAGAAACCAGCCACCTATGTGATCTCACCCCACTGGATCATCCTGAGTCTCTGCCATTAGAAAAGCTCTGGCAGTGGGGAACACCACTAGTAGGTATTTTTGGCTCCTGGAAAAGCAAAGAACTCCAGCAAGCAGAACTGTCAAGGAAGCCATGGTGCTTATTAACAAAGCTTACTTGTTTCAAATCGTCATAGTAGGTGGACAACCAAATCTTTGACCTTAATCCTCATTTCCCTCCTTCACCAGAAGGGAGAGGTCCTGAAGTCTCTTGATAGAGCAGAGCACTCCCTTGGTCTCCTTGCCATTGTAAATCTACACTTTTTACCTTTATTCCTTATGAACTGCATTATCAGCCAAAAGATTACAATTGCCTACAGTATTTAGGGCAAGTCTGTAAGTGTGTACTGTGCTCCTTCCTTTTATCAGTGTGTTAATGTTAGCACATGATAAAAACTACACCAGCAGCCATGTCTCAAGATGGTTAAAGCATGAGAGCCAGGAAGCACAGAATTAGCTGACATTTACCAAAGACCAAACTACTGAGAGTGACACATGAGGAAAAGGAAATAACATTTTCAGACTATTGCAGCTCTGTCGCAATATGAGTTTTCAGTGTTGACAGTCTCAGAGCCAGGTTCTTAAGCTGTACAATTTCCTGTCATTGAAGCTTATGTGTATCTGCTGACTTACCCTCTTAAAAATTTCATACGTGACATGAAGAAAAAAAGTCTGTCTTTATAAAGAGCAGAATGAGCACGTTCATGTCTTTCCAGTCCTTTCCCACTGTCACAGCACAGGGGATTAACTCTGTCTACTCACTTCCTTCTTTCACAACAGCTAGAAGTGAATTTAGCACATGAAAACAGAAGAACAGCTGAAAAGCTTCTATTCAGCAGGAAGTGCCCAGAGCGGAAGGGATGCTAAGGAGACACAAACAAGGTTGATTTTCTCACTGTCAAATTATACAGATTGTTCTGGGGTTTAACAGAAATTATGAAACCAAAGTTTGTAGTCTGTATACTTAAGTGTTCTGAGTTCACTTCCTCACAATGAACTAGCCTTTTATTCTCAAAACTTATTTGCACATGGTTTACTTCCCAGCTGTAGAGACTGTTACTAAAACAGATGGAGGATCAGGCTGTACTGTATTCCCCTTTTGAAGTTCCCCTCAAGCCCTGCAGACAGTGCTTTAGTGACTTTTGTTCCAGAAAAGCCTCATTACCCCAGTAATGAGTGTTTTCGGGCTTAAGGCAAGCCAATGTGAGAAACAGCTCTTTGAACCCATGAGATGAGGAACTGCAAGTGGCAGCTCATCTCCACTCCTTCCAGACCAGTGAGGTTTACTGATGGTTCTGCAGATAGAAAAGGGCAGAGGAAGGCTGGAAGAAAAGCTCTTTTCCATCACCCCATCACCCATAAAAGTTAAGACACATAACATTCTCAAGTAACCTTTGCATGATCATCGTCCCTTCGTCTCCAGTTGCGGTCTCTGCATGCACACCAAAGTACAGCATGGAAAGTGCAGCTCAGCTGCAGAGACAAAAGACATAAAAGCTGCATTATGACAGCAGACACACAAGGACCATATTCAAGCTCCCTGGTCTAGGTGTATTATCCATCCCATCCTGATTCCTACCACAGCCAGACCTGGGTTAGCATACTTAAGGAAGTATACTGGCTTACCTGGAAAAAAAACCCAAACCATACCTGTGCAATACTGAAAAAAAATGGTTTGGTTGCCCTAAAACTCATTGGTTTATCCAGCTGTGTTAGCTGGTCAGATGAAGGGTATTACCAGTCCCTTCAGATTTGCTGCAGTTAAGTTTTCAGCACCACATAAAAAGACGTTGTGTTTCATGGTTTTGCCATATCAAAGGCAATCATTCAAACCAGCAAACCTCTCTCAAAAGAGTCAGATCCACTTACACTGAAATACCCCTCCTTGTCATTACTATGTCCCAACAGTGATAACTGCAGGGCTAATGTCTTGCAGAGTTTGGACTGTCCTATCACAGAGCACCTACTCCTGATTCAGGTTCATGGTTAACACCAAGATCAATGTATAAACTATCCTACTTGTCTTTCTCATGCATAGTCAAGTAAGCATCTACCAAGATGTAACAACCCCATAAACTGTACTCCAGTGACTGTACTTCTCTTCAGGACAGGTTAAGGTTACAAACACAAGCAGTCATCTGCATTACAGAAAGTAATGCACATGGTCAGCCATGCATCTGAAAAATTCTTGGCCTTATCTGCCCTGGCTGTAAGACAAGTCATGCTTTTTGCTTCCTCCTTCAGTAACTAGGAGTTTAAGCCTTTTGCTTGCTGCAGTCAACACCCTAAAGTACAGGAGGTTTCAAACACCACATGCCAGTAAATTGACTTTTGTTTTTCCCCTCCCATGAATCTGTTGCTATGAGTGTGCCAGCAGTGTCTGACTTTTAAGGTGCCACTTCTAAACTCAACGTGAAACCATGGGAGCCAATTCATGTATTAATACCATGTCTTGGAATTAAGTGATTTCAGGAGAAACCTACTCTCTCTTCAAAAAGTAGTTTTCTGTGGCAGGGACTTGAAAATGTGAATGTTGGGAATTTTCCAGTACAAGCAGGAGCCAAACTTTTTCCTTACAATCCTGTACCAAATCTTGTCTGTCTTCTTTGACAGCTTGTGCTGAAATGGACACAGAGTCATGGCTCCTACCCCTCTGAGTGATATTACCTCTCTTTTGGGCTACCCCCTTTGCATCTGCTGCTGCTTGAATCCACTTTGAAGGAAAGATTTTTAGGCTGGTAACACTATTATTCTTGTTCTGCTTAAGTTTTAGCACAGTGGATGCAGCCGTAGGGTTCTGTGGGGCCTCATTTCCTTCCTACAAAGAGCCTTTCTGCATCACCACTCCCTAACTGTAAAACAAAAGCATTATGTGACTCAAGACACAAAGCCCCACTACTACTGAAAGATTTAAGCCAGGTGTCCTTCTAGTTGTATTATTCATGGCCTCCAATTGGTATAGAGACTCTATCCTGCAATACCTTTTAGAGCAGGAAGAGCCAGGCAGCTTCCAGGGCTGGCACATACCCCTTGCTGCTCACCTGCTTTTCCACTCCCAGTGCTGACACAGCCTGGGAGAAGGAAGATAAAAACTTGCGACTTGGGTTGAGTCAGGAAAACCCCACAAGACCTCTGGCCCTGCTGGAGCATGATTTCATACACCATGTTCCTGACTCATTGGAAATGGCCTTGAATTACTTGTGTAAAGCATCAGACTAAGACTGCCTGAGGCTCTGCTTATGAACAAATACAGAAAAGACCCTGCCCTCTGGCCTGAGACTTATTTATTGCCTAAAAGCAAAGATACATTACAGATAGAGTGCTGTTCTTTGTCCTTTGTCTCCAGATGTAAGCTCCTTAACTGCTCTTCAGGAGATCTCCCTCCCTAATGTGTTATTTTTAGATGAGCTATTTTTAAGAGATTGCTTGATGCTTACTTGGAGGTTTTTGATGCTCACATTTCTCAGCACTGAATGCTGTTTTATTTGCAGTTATGTTGAACCACTCTACTGACTGGATCATGGACACAGTTTGGCCCAGACAGGCATGGGAACAGAGACCTCTAATTAAAAATAAAGGAAAATCAAAGGTGCTGTGACTCAGTCACTAGCTCACATTACTCTGAGAACAGAGCCTATTTCCTGGTGGAAACTTCTTTTTCCAAGGGTGATGTAATCTGCAAATTCTGGCCTCTCAGCGCTTTTTAAACCAGGGTGCAGTGGATAGAATTTGGCACATACCTCAGGGCTACATTATGCTGACAGGCAGATTTCAACTGTAACTTCAAACTTTCAACTTTCCCCCATAAAAAGCAGGGGAGGAAGGAGAACCCTTTTTTCCTTCACAATCCCCCGCCATGTTTGCTCATGGAAATTTCACAACTGCAGTGACCTGCTGGACCAGCATCTCCAACTTCCAGCGCCAGCCACCTCTTCTCAGCACCACACAAGCCTCTTGCACTGACTTTCCCTCCTGTCCCCACTGCCAGTTTCTCATCACTCCCAATGCAGATCATGGATGGCTCTACAAGACCTTGCACAGGGCTCCTCGGCTCCATACAGCCTTGCCTCTGCATGCACCCTGGCCAAGCTCATGCAGCTAAGCTTGGATGAAGCGTGGTTAAACCGCAGTGCCTGGCTCCTCAGCTTGGGGAATTTCTGCACCCCTTCTTTATACAAAAGGGGAAACAGAAACATGACCAGACATGGATACCATTGTGGTTTTAGTAAGGGATCACCTGATAGGGAATGAAGGAGTTTGTCACCTTTCCTTCACCCCAGGAGGGCATCTCAAGTGCTGTGTAACACAGGCTTGCCTGTTGTTTTGCTGACGATTTCCATTAGCTGTCACCAAGTCCTTGACCCCAAGACAACAACAGGTCCAACATGTGTTAATGTGTTACCACTTTTTTTGTCCAGTCATCTTGGAGGAAAAAATACGAGAGCCATGAGCATGGCCTGATATGTGAGAAGCCTGAGCTGGCTGTGGCTCTCTGCTTTGACCAGGTCTTCAAAACCAAGGGAGGCAGCTACAGGACCTGGAAAGCCACAGCTCCTTTCCAATAATGAACAGTGCCTGGGGTCTTTGTGCTTAGAGGCATCAGAAACAACTGGGAAGTAGGGTATGTGTGTCTGCTACTCAGCTACCTGAGCAAAGGAAATCCCCATGTGTTCATGAAATACTGTCTTCTCGTTACAAGCCCTCAAAATCCTATCAGGCTATGTACTACCAATTTTTCCTCCTAATGGAGACAACAGTGCTGGATGCCAAGCACTCAGATTCACACAAACCTCCTTTGTAGGCGGAGAAAACAGCAGCCTTCTTCCTCATCTGCACTGCAACTTTGCCTGAAGTTACACAGGCACCAAACCACACTGCCACTCACTGCAGCTTGGCACCGCAAGGCTATTATTCTCCAAGACAGAAAATCAAAGTCAGATGTTTTCAAATCTCATGATGACTTAACTGACAAGAAATGCTGAATTTTTGGAATGCGGACACTTTGGAGGAAAGTTTGCAGCTTTTCAAATGGCTTTTAGAGTCAATGAAATTATATATATGATTCATATGTATATATTCAATGTGACAAAGGTATGCTTAGTGGCTTTTTGCTAATCATCTCAAGGAACAACAGTATACAGCAGGGCTTCTCACGCATGATCATAGCATTAATAATGAATCTTTGTAAAAAAAACATTATTGTCCAACCACGCCAAAGAGAAAACCAAAAAGGCTTGGTTATGCCATAGAAGTTCCAGCTGGTCCTGTTCTTCTGACCCGGGTTACTCAGGGCTCAGCATCAGAGGGCAGGCAGTGCTCATCACAATTTCTGCTTTAGCCCTGGAAGGTTCAAGAGTTCATTCTGAAAAGCAGCACCAGTCAGGCAAGCAAGCCAAGAGTTTGTAATGGAATTTGAAGACCAACAAGAAACTAACCAGTAACTTAAGAGACTGAAGTAACTTGTACTTATGCCTCCAATTCACTGCTGAAGCTTGTATTTAAACTGAGCATAGGGTTTTCATATTTTTAATGCAAAAAGTAAGGGATGGAATGGTTTCCATACAGTATCTATTTTTACTTTTGTACTGTGGTTTCTTCTTACTGCAGCTAATGTACCTTTCTTTCTTGTTTATCCTATGGTGGGAGGTACTTGTGTGCTTCAACAGCTGGAGTTTTGATACACACACAGCAGCTCAAGTCATTCAAAGCTGTGAGAAGTCCACCAGTTCCTACTATGGCTCCATGAAAGTCTATGATTTTCTTTCCAGTGTCACAGTCTTGTTCAGAAAGCAAGTCAGCCCCTCACCTAGTGCATTAAGTGGTTGTGCTATGTACTATGACAAAACTGTCACAGCCAAACCATGCACATCTGTAGCTTAGAAGTGCCAAGTAAGTATTTTTACCTCCATTTGACCTGAAATTGCTCTAATTTCTAAACCAGAAATTAGAGCAATGGTAAATTTCACATTTTGGTGGGATCTATCACTGAGTCTAAGGAACAGCCACTCCACCACATACCAGTGCTGTACTGCAGTAACTCAGTCACTTCAGGTAGGCAGGACTGTTCAGTTGGTGGGCACCAAACAGGGACACAAGGGGTTAGGCACCAGAACTGGGTTTCCACAGAACTGTAATTTCCATGACTCACATCATTATTTAGTAGCAATTTGCCATCAGGGGAACCTGGAGTTACTACATAACAGCAACTTCCCATAGATCAGAAAGAAATCTTGTTGGTTTAGAGCACAGTGTGTTTCATTTTATGGAAATTAAAACAGCTACATTAACCCTAACTATTCTATGAATCTATAGATTCTTGCAAGACCATTGCTCTGGCAGTGGTATCTTCTCTTCCTCCATTTCCCCCCTCCCTTCCAGTCCTCATCCACCAATTTCTGAGGAAGAGGATAGCATTAGCAAAGCAGGTTTTGTTTCCTTTTCAATACCCTCGTTATTCTTTCAGAAAGCCCTTTCATTTCTTGGATGAAGCAAGAAAATATTTAGATCCTTAGGGTAACAAAAGTGCAAAGCCATATGAACCTGAGAAAGGCTGGGAAGGGAGAGAAATTCAGTATAATGAAAGTTCTGCTGCAAGTTTTTGGGTTTGCGTGAAAGGAATTCCACTTTCCACTTCCCTCATAAACATCATGTCTCATGATGCCTCCCTCCCACTCTGAAACTCTGCATTAGCATTTGCTTAGCAGTTTCCTGGCAATAATACAAGTTTCCATAGCAAAGGATGTTAAATGAGACTGTAATCACAAACTCGAGGAACTATTGAGGACTGAAAGGCAACTAAACCAGACACGAAGCAGCACAAAAATGCAAAATATCCTTGGAATATCCTTGCTGGGAACTCCCCATTAGCACTGAGAAATGGTGGGAAAAATACTCCCTTTAGAAATCCTACCCTAAGTAGAGCATCCAGAAGCCTATGAGGCACAGTTAAAAATGCCAGAGTAGATTTGAAGTTCAAAACTGTGACTGGATCAGAAGAGATGCTGTGTATCGATGTAAGTATCAAATCCATATAAAATCTTATGAAAACTTATGATAAAACTTAAAAAGCTGTGAGACTCCCCCTGCAGAGCTTTAAGTGAAGCATTAAAACCATTGGCCATTGGAGCTCAAGCTGGCATCAGCTGGCATGATTCATGGGCTTCAGTATAAAGAAGGCTTCAGAAACAAATGAAAGCTCTATTTACAACTCTTAATACCCCTTAAAAGGGCTTCTGTGTAAGAGACCCCCACCTATATTAGTAGGAGCTCATTACTCAAAGCAAAGTTTAACCCTGATAGCAACAGCAAGAAGATATTCCCTCCACAGGAAGATAAAATGGTGATGTTTCCTTGAGTGCCCCAGTAATTTTCAATCAAAACTGGCAAGGGGGAGAAAAAACCCCAAACTTAACTTTTAAATTATTTTAAACAAGTAGCAGGTCTAATGCTTATTGGTGGGTAGGATCTCTCATCACTGAAAGCTACTGTGAAGCATACATACCTTTCCTCTATTTGTACTGCAGTACCAGGGCTGATGCTAGTCTCTGTGCTATTCATGCTTAGCACAGAAGGGGAATTTCAGTCTTAAGGAATTAAAGGTCTAAAGAGACCATGGAGATGGTCCCAGTAGGATCACAAGGGCAGTGGTAACAAGAAATGCTGACAGACGCCTCCACATTTGTCTCCAGCATCAGGTCCAAGCCCAGGATTCCATGAGGTTGCTGCATTCACATCTGCGTCTTAGCCCCTTTCATCATTGTCCCTGGGCTGTTGGGTGCTATTTCACAGCTGGCTGCCACCAAAACCAGCAGCCTCACCCTGTTCCTTGCACCCACTGCAGTGTTACCCAAGCCCCTTAGTTGAGCCAGTTCAGCATGCAAGACCACCAGCCTGACTTTTCTCCCCATATGGCCCATAAGTTTTGTGCCAGGTAAACCATCTCTCTACTGTAGAGCACTAGAAGTAGCACACAGGTTAGTGGTGGCAGAACCGACTTTAGGGAAAGATGTTTGGTACTGGAGCACCACTTGGTCACCTCCAGCAGGAAAAAGGATCATAAAGACTGCTGAAGGCAACAAAAAGCACCAAACCAATCACCTTGGGTTCAACTGCAACAGACAACAGCCAAGTCTTTGAGATAGGTTGCTTAATTGTCACAGGTAGGGCAAACCCTAGAGCAAGAAACAGAGTACAGCCAAATCTGCCCCTTCTGCCCTAAAATGGCCAGGGACTGTATGCTGAAGCAGCCCAGACAGGTCCAAAACAGGCCACCTGCCCCTGGTGACAAGCAGTGATGCCTGCTTCAGAAGATACACAGCTGCAATGGGCCAAGGAGTGAGCAAAGGATGGACTTCCACAGTCCAAAAGCTGGTGTCAGCAAACCCCTTGCACTGAAGGCTGTGCATTGATCTCAATGGCTGCCCAAATTTGCCCTTCCCACCTGGGGTACAATAAGAGGGACAAAAATTCAGCATGCAGAGATTGCTTTTTTTTGTTCCTGTCATCTGGCGCTCTCAGCAAGAAAAATACTACCTCATTCAGAGCAAGCATGAATACTAATTCATTAATTTGAGACTTTATAGCAGCTAATGGTACATTTAGGTGTCCCAGAAGCAAGTGAAGTGCAGTGGATTTTTACATTAGCAGTAATAACAGTCACCCACCCAGATCCCTTGGGTAACTACAAGATGCAGGATTCATCTGAGTTTTCCCCTTGAAAATACATTAGTGTGTTGTGTAAAGCCCTTAAAATTACAGGTAAGGTTCCATCTCCCCAGAACCAAAGACTAGCATACAGCTGCCTCCCAGTCATGCTCCTGCAGTGCTCCAATTCTTTCCTCTGAGGCTTAGCACACTTTATGTTACACCCTTTTCTTTTCCCCCCTAAAAAAAGAATAAAATGACAAATAGTTCACACAGTCTCTTGCTCATTAGGCTTTTAGGTTGTACATGCTGTCTTATTTCAAATATGATTCAAGACAGTCATTTTGCTTTGCTGCCAAGAAATAACTGATGACATTATACTGAATGTCAGAGACTAGCAATCCATAATGATATAATAGCTATTTTTTAAAACACATTTGAAAACTCATTTTCTGGGGGACAAAATTAAGCCCAGAATAGGCTCTAAATAACGTGCTGCATACCTCCAGGGATGGCATTCCATTTCTGGAGGTAATGCAACTTCTGAATTATTGCAGTCATTAGCCTTGACTAGCCATAGAAGTTAATATGTTACGTGTCAGCATAAACTTTAAGCAGGAACATGTGCATAGGTACTGGACAGGCCTGGATAAGATATCAACAGGCAGGGTATGGGTCATGCTATTTGCTTTAATCAGACTTTCACATTGAATTTTTACTGGCACAGAAGGTAAGGTCATGATACTCTTTAGCTCTTCCATGGCCCCTCAAAAGCGGGCAAATATCTTGTGTGTCTTCTCATAGCTCCAGTGTATCCCATGCTGCAGGGGATGTTTTCAGAGCACAGAACTGTCCTTGCAGCTGCCCCATGTCTGAAGGAAGACCAGAAGGGTTGCTTGCTAGTGGAACAGCATAAAAGCTGTGTGGGAGCCAGCTGGTAATCTGCTGCCATCTGTGTTCTTCTTTCCTTCCACTACATGGGCTTATCAGAGTTGGCAGTCACAAATCCGTAGGCTCTGTCCTAGGTCTTCCCACAGCACATGCCAACAGGCAAGACTGTCATCCTGTGAGTATTTAGTTGGAAGGGACCTCTGAAGTACCTGTTCTGTCCTGCTTCTCAGAAGAGAACTGCCAGTGCTAAATCAGGTCAGCCATAGCTTTGTCCAGCAGATACTTGAACCCCTTCCAAGGATGGAGGTTCTCTCAACCCCTCTGGGAATCTGTCCCAGGGCTACACACCTTCCCATGAGGAAGCTTTTCCCCAGGATTCAACCCGAACCTCCCAACCCACAATTTGTGACCTTTTCTTTGTGTTACACCATCTGCCACCACCAAGAGTTTGGCTCTGTCATTTTACAACTGCTTTTCAAGGGGTTGGATGCTACTATTATATTGTCCTTTTGCCTCATGATCATGCCAGGACTTTGTTGCTGGCACCAAAGATGGGACATTCTTCACAAAGGAGGTCACCAACAACATCCTGCTGGATGCTTGCGAGCACTTGGCACCTTTGAGCTGGAGTCACCAGTATTTGCAAACAAGCCACGCAAGTGGCATCCACGCAAGTGGGTGTGTGTAGACAGAGCCAAGCCATCACGTGCCTTGAGTCAGGGTGCCAAGGGCAAGATCTTCTGCCAGGAATCTTTTAGCAGCTGGTAATTCAGTTCCCCTGCAGCCCTCATGGGGAGGAGGGGTGGGAGACAATATTTCTTTGAGCTAAGAAGTTCACCAAGCACCACCATGTAAACAAAAAATACAAACCCTGTAACACAGACAAGAGGCATCACTGAATGATATCTTTTTCCAGGACCCTGTTAGCTCAGCCACATTCACAGCAATCTTGTGCAAGAATATGCTGAAGGAGAATGTTGTGGAGCTAAGGCCAAACAAGCATCATGGGGCAAAGGTGCAGAGTTTGGGAAGTACTCATGGAAGAATGGGGGGAGAGCATTGCTCCCTTTACAGTCATGGACACTACCACTCAGTACTCCCCAGTTTTAGTGATAGAGCTCATGGGGTGCCCTTCTTGAGAGGGGAGGAGGAGTGTGCAAAGTGTGCAGGCAGGAGCTGAGAGGAGAGATGGGATGGGCAAGGTGGGACATCAACCATGGAGAAGAGGTCTCAGCAGCACACTTACCTACCTGGCAGGTGAGAAGTGTCTTGCTCTTAGGTGGTTGCCATAGAAAATCTTCCTCAAAAAATGAATGACTATATCGTGGTTTCCTTAGCACAGACATATCACTTCTTCTGAGGGCAGCCAACAGCAATCAGAACAACTAGTATTGCCTTTTAGGCATGGCTGGAGCATGATGTCCCACATGACTTTTAATCCTGCTTAGTGTGCACAGCTTCAAGTAGAAGGGATGAGCTGGGCCCTACAAAAGACCAGTTCCTCTTCTCCTGTGTCTCCAGGGGCCAGGAAGAAGGAACTGATGGAAATCAAACATGCCCCAAGTGATGCAAGACAGGGGTCTTGCAGCACAGCAGAGCACAGGCTGGAAGCCATTGCACAAAGGCTGCAACAAGCACAAAGCAGAGCTTTGGTCTTCAGCCTCCCCCCAGTGCAGAAGAGTGAAGGGAACCAGAAGCAGGCAGCACAAGCATCTCAATTTAGGCAAGAAATGGAGCAAAACTAGATAAAATGATAGAATATTCAATACAGCAAGGGGAAGGGGAATAGAAGCACTATTTAAAACAATAGTAAAACAGGTAACTGAAGATGGGCAGCCTACCTTCCCTACCACCCAGGACGCAGCACCTAAGTCCTTCGTGCTCTTACTTGAGGGCCATTTTAGGCCCTTATTCACAAGAAATTCCCAGCAGCAAGAAGCCAAAGCCTCTCCCAGGCCCAAGGCTATTTACAAACACTGAGTGACTCCTTAAGAAAGCTGTATGTAACTCTCCCTCCTCTTGTAGAAACCTGCCTCTTTAACCAAATCAGGTGCTAAAGACAAGGCCAAATTAATTAACGCTTTCCAACTTTGATGTTCTTTGAATGCCAACTGAAAATATGCCTTATTTACATGTTCCAGCAGAAAAAGGAGAAAAGAGATATTTGGTGTATCCTTGATAAAAAAGAGGGGTTAATAAGCTTCAGAAGGGTCTAAACAGATTTCCCACATAGGACTGGGCTGCACTTTAGGGAGAAGTCAGATCCCAAGGGTGTTTAATTCGTGCCTCCCAGAAAGGAGTCACTTCAAGCTTCCAATAAAATGTTAGGCTGTGATTTGCAAAGACGAAATTTTGTATGTTGTTTCTTATTGTGAAGTGACCTAGAAAAGACTGTGAGGCTCCACTAGTAGAGTGTATAAGCCACCGCTTATCTATGGAATGGCCTAAACAAGGATGTGATGCTCAACTGCCAGATAATGGTTTGCTTCAATGGTTCAGTGATCTGCAGTGATTCAAAGAGAGCTGCTTGCCTGATAAGTAAATGTTTCACAAAATTTGGGTACAGTATCTGACTCCCAACCACCCTGAGCTGTTTTTGAAAAGGAAGAGATTATTCTTACAAGACTGCAGCTAACCTGATACACTCATTTTAAAATCATATCTTTCTGTGCCCTTCCAACTGCAAGAATGCCACCTGCACTCTGGCAGCTAAGAGGAAGATGATGTAATGAAGAGGAATGGGCAAAGGATTGGATGGTTTGACTCTGCACCACTGTGACCTTCATAAAGTCATTTCATGTCCTTGTGCCTCAGATTCCTCCTTGTGAAATGGGAGTGAACTAAAACCTCATTTCTCTTACAGTGTGGTTATTCTGTGTGTTCAGATGGCTAACTTTTCAAGACAGGGGCAGTGCCAAGCAAACCACAGCCCATGAAGAATAGTAAGGCAACAGTCAATGTCCTGCATTCATTGGCATCAGTTTGCAGAAGTGATTTGGCGGCTATTAATAGCTGTAGGCCCACATCAAGAATCAGAGGTCTCTGGTTTTAACAGGTGAGGATAAATATGCTTTTCCACAAAGAATTTACTGATGATCCGTGAGATAAGGTATCTTTTATTTCCCAAACAAGTAAAAGATTAAATAAAATCCTGAAGTGTCTTATTTTCAGTAATGGGAAGATAAATCACAGCAAAAGGTATTAATCTGAGACATATATGATTAAACAGATCTGGGAGGAACAAAAGGAAGGAACCCAGAGATAGTTATAGTCTTGTTAAATAAATTGTGAGTTATCATCAGGATACTTCTGTAAACTCAGCACATTTCCCACAAGGTGCAAAATAGACTACAGCTCTTGGAAGTAACAGTAAGCAAAGATACTGAGCTCTGTTGCCACATGCTGGGCACTGGCTTGGATCCACTACTACATGGTTCAGCTGGACTGGTGCTACTCAGATCTGCCTCCCCGCTATGCAGCAGAGCTCTTACCACCCATCACATTTCCTGAGCTGAGCTCAGCTGTAAAACAGGTGCTTGTTTTGAGCAAGAAGGACCTTTGCCTCTTCTAACTCTGGTATGTTCATGAAGAAGGAATCATGTTTGACTTGGAAATTGCTTCCTTATTTCTTCTGTATTTACTAATTTCTTCTAGGTTGCTAATTTAAGTGCTGTGGATCACATGGGAGGACTCATTATATGACTGGTAATAGACAGGATAAAAGATCCATAACTGGCTGTCAACTTCCCCAATATTTCCATTTAAGCAACACTTTAAGCTAGGTCAGAGCACTAATTAACTTTTCTATTAAATCTCTCCTCAACCCATCCTGCCTCCCATTGGTTAGTTAATTAAAATCAGCACCAATATTAGCCTGCTACTTTGCAGCAAAAAATCTGCTGGCAATTATACTTTGGGGGAATAAAGTAATTATGGGCTACTATTTCTTTATGCTCAGCTGCTCTCCTATAGCTAAAATCCTCTCTGTCCTGCTTGGGTTTCCTGAAGGTAACTGGGTCACAGAAACATGTGCCTTGGCTTCACCCTTTGCTGTACTTCAGCTTGACAAATCTTTGTTGAAGGTAATCTCCTTAAAACAGAGGTTAGTGTCTTCCAGCTTTCTTATTGGAAGCTGGCTCCCTGAGCCACTGATATAGCTGAATGTGGCATTGAACTAGGTTTTGCATTCATGGAGCAGTAGAGGAGATTCGTCTGTCTTTACTTACTATGTCAACAGCGTAGGATCCTGGGGCTAAGTAAACTGAGCAGATTTTCAGTCAGTGGAAGGCAGCAAGCATGTCTGACATCCAGTGGGAAACACCTGAACAATTCAGAATAACCTTGTTTTAGAAATCCTATCTGCTCCCTTGATGAGGAGGGGAGGGTAAAGTTGATGCTTGGCTGCAGATGAATATTCTGTGCAGTGGAACAAATCCCACCCTCAAAAGAATCTCTTTCTTCCTGGCAAAATGGTGTTTGTGCCCTTGTTATCCTTGGGAGAAGTGTGGCAAGATCACTGCCTGTCTGAGGGTCTTTTTGCCTGTGAGAAGTAAAATACCTATGTGGCTTCAGGAAACTGTAAGGGATATTCTTGGTCTAGGAAAGAGTCATGACTTCCCTGAATACACAAAAAGACAATATTTATAATTAGTGGCTTGAACTGCACTGACCTGTGTCTGACAGCTCCAATTCTTCTCCTGAAGTTGGCCAGCCAGGCTGCCACTCCTTCCTTGATCAGCAAGGATGAGAAGAAAATCAGCTGACAGCTGTTTCCCAGGGACAGAGAGACCCTGGTTTTTGAAGTCACCCATCACGACAAGAAAATCTATTTATAAATATAGCTGCCTTTGTTTTGTATGGTGGGAAAATAGAAAAGCTATTGCTGAGATTATGTCTATGGGCTTAAATTTGGCATCTGAACCCTTTCCACAGCTTTGAAAAAAACTAAGAAAATACAAAATCTTATCACAATTTTAGATGTTAACTGCCTGCAGCTGAACTCTAAAGACATGTAGACAGACAATAAAAGCAAACAAAGGCTTTGAGGTTTGCTGGTTTTGTCCTGCTGCTGTGTTGTGTCCCTCCTCCTTGTAAACTTTATCCTCTTCAGCCTCTATCTTAATCTATTTCCTTATGCACTGTGTATATCTGACTTCAAGCCCAGGTAACTACCTATGCGAACAAACAGATGAGCTGAATTGTTTGCTGGGAAAAGATCTTTCCTGTAGCTGTGGTTTCTTTCAGTTTGGGAATTGTGCAGGCCACTCTGGGAACTGCATCAGAAAGCAATAACTTCCAGCAACACAGCCCCACGGCAAGGCTTGAATAGGGCAGCACAAATTTCTCATGCTGGTTCTGGTCCATGTTAGAAGCAGAGGGAGTTTTGCCAGTGAGCTCAATGATAACAGGACTGAGGTTTTGATGAAAACCAACAGAGTTGTTTAATTCAGCATGAGATGTTGAGTATTCCTCAAAGTGGTCTTTCCCAAGTTTGCAGTCTCAGGACAGTTGAGTCTCCAGTTCAGGACAAGAGGAGTCTATACTGGTTTTTAAAAACCTGTCCCTAACTCATCTTCGTTATCTGGCACATAACTTTATAGACCTTTTCTTGATCAGCTTCCAGAAACCAAGGCATGGTTTCTCATGAGGATTGCTGGCCACCCACTGCCGGCTCCTCTTCAGGTGTGTCCAGATGCTTATCACTAACAAATATCATGCCAAGTTAACACCCACCGGACCTCACCAGTGTTGACTTAGCAATTTCTATGCAGCAATACTTAGGCAAGAATCTGCTTCCTGTTTTGGGACAGGTCTGTACCACTCAACTGGCAAAGAAGTGCTGATGCTTTAAAAGTGTGACAATAAAATGGCACTTATTTCCTGACTGGTAAATTTAAAAGGTGAAAAAGCTATTTCATGCTTTGGATGTATGGGGAAGAACTGAAGAGATCAAACAAGATAACTGCCAAGGTAGTAAACTTAGAATACCATGGCAAGCAGATAGGCAGAACTTGGGATTAAAAGGACAAATGTTTTGGAGGTTCTCCCCTAGCTGGCCATCAGTACAGCTTCCCTGTAGTTGAAGGATACTTGCCTACATTGCACCAGAAAATCCCTGGCATTTGAAGGTGTGCATTACTAACTATACACTTGAGTGAAAGAATCAAGCACATTTTCACAGTTTTACATGTATACATATTACTGTCAGTATCCAAAGGAATATGCCTTTATGCAGCAGCTCTGGGATTGAGTGCCACAAATTTGCAATCAAATCCTGTGGTTTTGTCTTTGTTAAGCCTTTCCCACTGGTAACTGAAGTCCTAATGCTAACATTCATCTTCCTTCTTCCTCCTTCTCTCCAGAGAAAATTGCTGGCAGTTTTTATGACAGGTTGTATAAATACAATCTCTTTAAGCAGAGAGGAGATTATATTTATAAACCATATTCTAAAAGAGCAGTCTCTTAGGAAAATCTGTGGCACTTGAAGAATACTCTATCTGTGCTCTTTGGTCTTCCCTTATCAGCCAGCCTTCACACCCTATGCTTCCTTTGCTGTTCTTATCCGAGATACTATTGTTGTTAAGTTAGATAACTTAGAAGTGCAAAATACACTATAGCATTTTCTCTGGGAAAATAATAAAGTTTTGTCTATTCACTGCAATATGAATATGATTAAAGACAAATATAGCTCATTCCAAACTCTCAGTTCTCCCAAACTCTTCACCTGTTTCCCAACTTTATCTGCCTTTGTGCAAGACTTGATCACACCACAAGAAATAAAAGACACAAAGATTAGACACTTCAGAAGGAAAAAACACAATTACAAAACACTGATTATCCCAGGAATTGTTCTGACACAATAGTTGCAAGGCAGAGGCTGATGTGAACAATGATAATTACTTCCTCTTGCCTTTTGAATACAGGCAATTGCAGTAAAAGCAATACTTTACTGTTCCTAAAGCAGTTGATGTTTATCTATGTGCCTGCTGAGATATGAAGCACTCAAACATCAGAAAATAGATTTAAGATCTAAAAAGAAATGTATTGTTCTGCTTTTCTAAATTAATCACCAATACATGGCTTATGCTACTGTTAAATTTAGGCACAGCTATTTCTTGTATCCTTGTGTCCTGGAAAAGACATGGTCCTTTAGCTCTACCTGCTTTTCCACAGGTAGCCCACCTTTGTGGTGTCTGAGCCACATTCTGAAATTGTGAACTAAATTCCTCTATCTTTGCCAGAAGATATTACTTCTGAATTAGTTCCTCTGCCCCTCCAGAACCACTACACCCCTCTAAGTCACTGCATAAACGGTGAGAGCTGGTGGAGCAGAGCTCCATGTCTCCTGCATGTTCTCACTTCCTAAACACATTCCTTGCTGGCATTGTGGACACAGATGGAGAAAAACACTGCTCCTCTAACTTAATGAACCAGCTGCAAGTTTTCTTTTGCAAAGGGAAACCTGCACTAGCCAACTCTTGTGATAACACAATCACAGAGGGGTTGAGGTGAGAAGGGACCTCTGGAAGTCATGTGGGCCCAACCCCCGGCTCAAGCAGGGCCACCTAGAACTGGTTGCCCAGGACAATGTCCAGACATTGCTCAGCACAGATGAGGAGCTGCTTTAAGCTGTATAAACACTGGAGAGAGCCCTAGGTGCCAAATAATCTGCACATTTCAGCTTAATCACCTTAATTTCCTCTCCCTTTCCATGTCTTCCCTTGTGAAGCTGCTCTCCTTTTGGCTGGAGTTGGCTCCCAGTGAAGTGTGTGGCACAATACAGCCACAGCAGATACCCTGCAGGGAAGAGGAGAAAAAAACAGGCAGCATGACATAGAGGTGACGGAGTCAAAGGCTTTGCTCCCCAGTGTGTGCAATTTATCGATGTGAGGTACATGGGGCTCAAGAGGGAACTCTGTATTTTGCCATTGCAGCAGGTCAAACCCCAGCATTAAAAGAATATATTCACCTGACACTCGTGCACCACACCACCTTATGTTATTATGCATTTGACACCAGCTCTCTACAGTACTGATCAAATTATTTGAAACTGCTGATGGAAAAGCTGTGACTTCTCTCCTTAAACTGGTTCCTGAAAAAAATGTTCAGAAGGTACTTTATGAGTTCAGGCTTTCTGACAGGTCAGTTATACACTCATGGCAGGACTCTCCCAGAGAAAAGGGCTGCAGCACTTGCCTGAGCACTCTTCCTCAGAAAGCTTAGGAAAGCAGACAAATGGCTCCATATTTTGATGTCCTACGTGTCATTGTTCTTCCCCTTTCCAATACAGTGTCAGCTCTGCTTGAGGTATTAAGAAAGGAGGGTGCTTGTGAATAAACACCCCCCTATGTGAACAAACATGGGCCATGGAGTGGTGCAACCCTCCTGGAAATTGTTGCTGCTTAGGAATGAAGGCCCTGGATTCAGAACAACACGTGCAAAACTTGAAGTGCATAAACAGTTACATTGACCTTGTAGGTTTTGCTGACCTGAGGCGAGGACCAGGTCCTTTACCCCATGACAACTGCAGGAAATGTCTCCATGATGTTCCCAACCCTCATCCTCCAGGAAAGAGGAATTCAATGTGGAAGTCACTACTAGACCTCAGAGGATGAGGGCCCACAGTATTAAAGTCTAAAATAAAGCATGTTGAAGTCAACACATACTCCTTGATGAATACAAATGCTGGATCAGGCCTTTAGCATATAACTAATCACTTTTTGAGTTGGGGACAGCTGCATGGAGTGTTTGTAGGGGACTACACTGGAAAAAATAACAGAAAAGCCAATACTTCCCAGTAAATAATTTGTTCATATGAATAATCCTCCATTGTGCTATCAAACACGAGAAATACAATCTAGTAAAGGGCTGGAGGATGAAGCCCAAGATGCAGAGTAAACAAAGCATGATATTACAGCTATTAATTTGTGTTTATAAATAGGCAGATAATGAAGTCAGGATGGCCATGAGTCACAAGTCTTCATTGCTTCCTCAGCTTATGAGCAAAACTGTTCTCAGTGCAAAGCCATAGTTCTATTTTTAAATACAACTACTATCCAAAAAGTTATGGCTGAGGTTGTAACCTATCTGTGGCTAGGTAAATAAAGGTGACAATGTGACCCAGGGCATAAAGTTTTGGCAGGAGCTCAGTGTTATTCTGTCCAAGTCACTCTCCTTGATGTCTTCTCAGCTAGCACCAATTTTGCTTTTTGTTTTTACCATGCTTAATTTATTTTACCTAATTCCCCCAAGAAAATCAAGTTTTATGTGGCTAGGCTGTGCATTTATATTTTCCTTCTTTCCAGTACATTCTGAATCTGTCTTTTGGTCTTAGACTATATTGCCAAAGCAGCAAGGACCTTTGGGATTTGTGTTAGGAACCTCACATTTTATTCAGGGAGCTAGTGAACGTGAACAGACCACATCTGCCCTACCAGGTGTTTTATGCAGGGCTTGAACAGCTTGTACATAAGCATGAGTAGCTGCTGCAAGGGAATCTGCTGAAGTCTTCAATGCCAGCCTGTGCACTGCTGGGTATTCTAACAGAGGTAACAGTCTAGGCTATGAAGGGAAGATACCCAAGTTGGTTTGTTATGCAAACTAAAAGGCACCACAGAATGGGAGGGAGGCAGAGCCTCTCCAGAGGTGGGATCTGCACAGCGGACCATGAGGAAATCCATCTGGAGCTTGTCCTATGCTTTTTGCAAACCAGATTCCCAGCACCTGCAGGGATGTAAGACTTACTCGCTATCTGTATTCCTATTTTTATTCTATTGTATTAAATATTTTAATACTATTTTATTATGCCACTTGGGATTTTCGTATTGAAGTCTGGAAAAAGCCCTGCACCATCTTCCCTCTTACTTTCCCAGTGGCACAGAACAGGATCCCAATGTTCTAGGGCACAAGGTGCACAGTTAGGACAGGAGAGGCAGAGTTCATGTGCCATTTCAGAGGAAAAGCCAGCATCATAAAGTTAGTGTTTAAAACACACAAGTGGGAAAGAGATGCTGACAGTCAGACTTTTTTAGCTTCACAGTCTGTAATATTTTAAACCTTTTTTTTTTTTTTTAAGGAGTATTTTAACTCAGTTAATAAGTATCAAAATATCTGAGCAGTGCAGTCATTTTGTGCAACTGCATGAGCTGGAAAAATAAGATATCTTTGCTTTGTTTCTGTAATAGTTTGCAAACGCTTTCATTATTGAGACAAAAAAGATTTTCTGAATATGTATTTTTGCAGAAGCGTCTGCTGTGTGTGAAGTTATTAGACAAAACAAACCATAACTCTTTATTTAGATTGGAAAATATTAAAGATCTGGAAAGTGTTGCGAAACAAAGTAAACAGAAATAAACAGGAAATAAGTGACTGAGTAGTTACAGCATACTAAGGTCAGTTCTCCTTGCTTTGGATTTAAACTTTGTCCTATCCCATTGTGTATTTTTTCCAGGAATTTTTATCTTGTGGGTTGTTGCTTTGTTTTGTTTGGGTTTTTTTTTGGGGGGGGGATTTGTGGGTTGGTTGGTTTTGGTTTTTTGTGACTGCTGCTTTTCCTTCCTTGCTTTAATGGAATTGTTCCCTTCTGTCCTTTACAGAGTTTTTAAAAAAGAAACTTTTATCTCTGCTCCACAGCTGGAGGTGATGATCCCTATGCACAAGTCACAAATTGTGTTTCAGAATAAGTCAAACCCTGGTTTGTTTACTGTCTTTTCAATTTTTTTAATTCAGCCTGATCTTTGGCTTGGCTGAGGATCCTTTGCAGGAGATCCATGGGATAAAGGAATTGGAAAGCTTACATAACAGTGTGTTGAGGCAAGGCAGTCCCCCTGTCTCAGAATCAGCCTACTCCATTCAGAACCCTTCCAGTAATTCCATCTCTGTGTAGAAATAATGGCATTTTACGTAGGCCTTTTAAACACCCATTCCCTATTTCTCTAGGGTTTTATTCCCTATTTTATTCCCTATTTCTTCATTTCACTCAGTATCTAAGAACCTTTGCAGATTTTGACTGCATGCACACAGTCCCCAGACCTGTCCCAAAAAGGGAAACCCATTGAAAGATCACAGTTGTTTCTGTTGTTTTGATTCTCAGCATTCATTAATCTAAGAGATCTTACTGCAGCCTTTCAATACTTAAAAAGGGTTTGTAAGAGACATGGAGAGACTTTCTGCTATGGTCTCTAATGACAGGACAAGGTTTTAAACTAAAAGATGATGGACTTAGATTAGACATAAAAAATGAAGATGGTGAGGCATTGGCACAGGTTCCCCAGAGAAGCTGTGGCTGTCCCATCCCTGGCAGTGTTCAAGGCTAGGCTGGATGGGGCTTGGAGGAACCTGGTCTAGTGGAAGGTGTCCCTGCCCATGGCGGGACTAGATGATCTTCAAAGGTCCTTTCCAGCCCAAACCTTTCTATGATCTTATGTTCTTTAAAGCTCACTACCAACCAAAATGATTCCGTGAGTCTAATACCACTGAACAAAGGTGAATGTTTAGTCTCCAAAAAGACTTGCTATTGTCACATGATCCCTTAATACAGTTCATGTTCTGAGCCTCCAAGGTACAAAAACCCTGGTTTATTTTAATGATGTTAAAAATGGTTCAGTTTTTAAGGGATAACTATTTGTGGATTGATACTTGAAAGGAAACAGCAGAAATAATTATAGCTGTATCTTGTTCTGGAAGAGAGCAGGGAAACCCCACAGGCTTGCCATTAATACTAAAAGAGATGATTTTCCAGCCCTAACTATTCTATGAGTTTGTCATTCCTGCACTCTCACTTTACTCTTCATGCTAAGACATTTATTTGTACTTTAAAAATACGGAAGTTTTGTAATACAGTGCATAACTGGTCATAATTCAACACTAGCAGATTTTGAAGGCAAATACTTTTCCACTGTGGAAGTAGATGGATGCCATTTACAGCAAAGCACGCCCCTCTGCAACACAGTCTTAGCTCAAGACAATCGTTAACAAAATTGGTAGCAGCCTCTGACTACCTTCCTGCAGATCCAAATCTGCAGGAGTTTATGCAGCACAGAGCAATGCAAGGTGCAACACAAAGATGCTTTCTGCCTGAATGGTCTTCTAGAGCAACTAATGGAACTTAAGTCTTCCAAGTGACTGATGGCTGTACCTCAAAACTCAGCCTGGGACTGCAGCACAGCAACTTCTCGCTAGAAGCCTTCCCCATCAGTTACTTTAATCATTATTTCACCTGACCTCTCCACAGGGTAAGGTCCCAAGAGGAAGAGCTGCAAGTCAGAATGGAGAGTTATTCCATTAGCAGTTGTTTTCCAGTGACTTGCAGCTTCCCTAGGTCATGAACAGTTACTGAGCTTTGTGGTTGCAATCTTGCCAGCAGAGCTGCCAGCACTGATAAAAGAGCCCTGCACATTTTAATTAATCAGACTTTTGCTGTCTGTGGCCTGTCTGTAGCTTTATCTCTGCAGCCCTTGCACACAGGCTTGGGCCAGTACACTCTGGCACACTTTGACCTCCTTTGGCCTCACAGTTGAGAGCAGCTGGTGGAATTTTCAGCCCTTTTTTGTGATTCACAGAAAAAGGCACTCACACCAACCAACAGGCTAGCTTTGATATCTCACTACCTCACACCACTTACAGTCTAGATTTTGCAGCTTTTAGTTTGGTGCTATTAGTCCTGGTACTCTTTTTTGTGAGAAAACCTGCCCAAACTCCAATAGATTTTGTACTGTTTCAAAAGTTTATCTATCCACTGCATGTCTGGGGTGAACCTGATTAACCAGTTTCTGCTGCTGTTAACAAATGCTACACATTGTTCAGCTGTACAGCATGTCTTTTGTCACTGATCTCGCATTTTCATAGTGGTTGTTCCTAATTTCTAAAGCTTTGACTAAAATGTGAATGGCAAACTTGTGAACAGCTTCATGTGGAGACAGAGACTGTGGAGAACTGTCAGACTCAGCATACTTGCAAGTAAATCTGGGTTTGTAAAACACAGAATGTTATCTTTAAAGTTACATATGTCTGTATGTATCTTCAGAAGTTTGGAGATGGGAGTTCTTCCTTCCTTCCAGCAAGAGGAGTTAAGAGTTAGAATTGCTTAAAAAGCTTTCTTGGTTTGTATCTTCTTAGCCTTAAAAAGAAGGAAAAGTCTCATTTTGGACATTTTCAATGCTGTGTGCAGAATACGCACATTCTGCTTACAAGAGCTATTGGCGGAGCATGACTGAGACAGCCAAGAATACAGATTAGGTGTAAAGTAGCTGATACATTCTCCTGTTTCCTACAGGAGTGCTCTTTGAGATGCTTACTGATAGCCGTCCATGTTTGAAACCTCAAGTGATAAATCTGCCCCTGAGATGCTTTTTTTACAATTCCATTATTGCAGCAAGCAGTTTCCTGGCAGCTAAAGATGATTTCACTTCCAGCTGCTGCTATTTCCACTTGTGCCAAGACAGCTCTAACACTCACCCAGCCTGGCTTTGAATTGTTTCAGCCCAAGGACCCAACATCTAATTAAAAACAATAATAACAACAACGCAAATACACAAACCAAACCCCAAAACAAACACCTCCCTCTCCCCCGCTTTCTGACAGGGAACTAATATAGGTCAGTGAAAGGTTGAACAAGGACCTGAGAGAGTACAAAGGGCAGGTGGGAGTGCAAGAGGCAGCATGGTAGAGCCAAAATGCTGCAGTCAGATGTCAGATTGGATTCAGGCCATGGACTCCTTTAGCTTCCCCTCAGACTGAGTTTTGCTTACAAGAAAGAAATTGTGCCCCTGGGTACGGCTGCATTCCCAGAAACAACAGTACCTTGAGCCCTAGGTTACCACAGTAGAATTTATACCTATTTAATAAGTATAAAAAGGAAGAAATATCAGTCACACAGAGGAGTCCGTACTTTTAAAGAATTTAATGTTGATTAACTAAAACTTAAAACATGTTTCTTTGTCACTGTAAGTATGTGCAGCAGATGGAGGAGAAACAGACAATAGGAAAAGCTAAGTTCTTCCTCTATTGAATTTGAGGTCTACCACTTACTTTCTTCATGTAAGTGTATTCAGTACAGGCACACTTCAAGTAACATTGAGCATGGGAGCATGGAAGCATAAAGCTCCAATGGACAATAAGAAGTGTCATATTTCTGTCTCTGTTGGGCCCTTTGGTGTTCACATGGGTACTAGGAGCACCACTGTCCTCCCCCTGGAGAAAGACTGGGCACTACCACACTGAAGCTCCGCATTATCACTAGCCCTGACCTGCAGAGTCCAAAGGATGCACTTGCACTACTGTTGTTATCTGGCAGAGCATAAAATTCAGCCTCACATTTTATTTAAAGCACAAACATGACCTTTGAAATGGGATTTTGAACCACAGAGTCAAACATCCTGCTGTCACAGCAAATCCCATCTCTCCTTATCTTAGGGCAGGTGTTCCTCCTATGGTTGAGATGGGAAAAAAGAAAAAAAAAAAAGAAAAAAGAGAAAAAAAGAAAAAAAAAATCAACATTATCTGTGTCATATTTTGCAACCACCATTGTTTCTCATTTGCTGACCACCCTCATTTCTGACAGAGTGAAATAGGTGCTGCTGGCAAAAGGAGCATGGGAAGTCTTGAGTACAATTTCAGAAACAACAAGATTTCAGAGACACCACCACACCACCACCATTTGTGCCAGAATACAAGAGAATGACTTGTAATTGGCATGCAGACAGAGCCAGGAGTTTCCAGAACACCACATACACAAAAATTGAACAAAAAAGTATGTATATAACCTACTATATAAATTAAGTTACACATACGCATAATACTTACTATATAACTTGATTTGGTTATGTAAAAAACCCAAGGAAGATTCATATTAGATATTGGTTTTGCTGTGGTAAGCCTAGGCTTAATGACTTTGGCTAGCTGAAAGGTGGTGCTTCGATGGTGTGGTCTTTCAATTCTTTACTTAGATCTTTCACAATTAAACTTAATTTATATATGTTTCACTTGAGAAACTGTAAACCAACTTAGATCAAAAGGCGAATCATGCTCAGGCACCCTCACGGCTAGATTATAATATCTCTCATTCCTAATCCAAATCTAATTTCTGCAATATTGTATTAGCACCTGGGTTCGGGTTTTTTCTGGATCTGTTTGGTTTTGGTTTGGGTTTTTTTTTAATGCTCTTATCCACCCTCCTGGTTTGTGGTTGCATTTGCTACCAGCATATCTAGTCCCTGTGTTAGGCAATAATCTCCCCCAAACAAACAGAAATCTGAGCTATTGGAGATTTAGAGTAGCATTGCTCTCCTCCCTCCACACCTTTTGCTTACCTTCAAGGCTTCCCCACTGTAGGCGTTTAAAAAGTCTTGAACACAGCCTTGTATTCCTGCTTAATCTGTGATGCGTTTCTATGCTCCCTGACTGTTAACTTGTCCACAGAGAAAAATGTATGATACTGCATCACATGGCATATTACAGAGAAAATGTCATTGCATAACAGGCCTTTTTCTAATAATCCTTTCTTATCATTCTCCATGAGACTGAGAGGCTTTTGCCAAGCTAATAGCAGTTCTGCCATCTTGGAATTTTTATTCTTGCTTGATACCTTCCAGTCTCTTTGCATTTCTTTTCCTTAGTGCCTGTAAATTCTAGATTTCTCACTAGATAATGATACAGCAATTCCCTCAGTGCCAGAGAAATGGTCAGAAGTGTATCTTCGAGAATCAGTGATTTTCAAGAAAGATTAAAAAAGAGCTAATGAGATACTGCCTGCCTAACACTGTGCATTCATTTGCATATTTTTACCAGCTGTTTTTATTCACAATAATCCATCAGAGCTGAAACAACTGCAAAAAAATCAAGTGCAGTAAACCAAGGAGCGCAATTCATCTGAATACACACAGCTTTCCTCACCTGTGAGCGCTGGTGTCAGTATAACCACATCACTGGAACTGCTAATGCAAACTATGAAGGCAGAAGAAGCACATCTATAATTTAATGTTCACTTTCTTACATACTTATAGTATGAATAAAGCTTGATTTACAGGTTGAATGTACAATTCTGGCAACTGAAGGAAATAATACATTGGCTACAGAAATGGACATAAAACCTCAAAGGCATTTCCTAGTGCCTTTTTAGTGCAGGTTTGCTAGTGTATTCTACAGATTAGCCTCAACCACTTCCTTCCAGCACTTGGGCAAGTATTCTTGTCATTTACAATACAACAGGCTGAGGAAGTCCCATCAGGCTTCACATCTCAACTACGACAGCCTTATGGCTACTCTGATATTCCATCTCTGGCACAAATCACCTCCAACCCTGCCTGCTTCATACCCTACATCATGGCTGGGAGCAAGGTTCAGTTTTAAAACAGCTTCCACAGCGTTTGGGGAGGCCGCATGCACAGGGCATCTTTTAGCTCCTTCACTTCTGCTCAGCAGTTTCAGCCACAACAGTATCATTGCCAGAACAAAGCAGTCTGCTAGACAGTACTGGCTAAGTACTCACAATTCTTAGTAAATTACTATAGTGGAAAGGGGAAAACATGCTTTCCAACACATGCACACATTGTTTAAACAGTTTGTGTTTGTACACTGGAAACAGATCTTGTAGCTTTGTGTTTCTGGATTTCTTTGCGACTTTTGCAAAGAGCAACTCAATTCAATTCAGGTTGTATGATACAAAACGTCATTTCCTTTGCTTTTATTTTTTTGCATTGTAAACAATGAAAGCAGACCATCAATCTTAACTTTTTGGGCAGATATTTAAAACTCTTCTGAGTTTTATAAACTCATCTATGTGCCCTAATTACTCTACAGTTTAATATTAATCTCAAGGAGTAGCTGAGACTTGCCTGATGCGTCATGGCAAAGTAAGACCTTATCTGATCCAACCATATTGAAGCAACTCCTTAAGCAGGAGGGAAGTAAAAAAAGACACTGGCAAACTTAATTAAACGTAGACTTTTTTCACCTTAAGCCAAAACATAACAGTATTTTCCATCCCACCCTTTTCCTACTTGCTCTACACTGAGCACAAGCTTCGTCATCATTCTTAATTAGCAGGTTTTGGTTTATTCAGCAAGACAAAGGAGTGCAATGGAATTATTTACAAGAATTAAGCTATTAAAATCTGTATTTCAGTGAAAGGCTTAAGAGCAAAGCAAGACGGGGATCTCACAGGTTGAGACAGAGTTGAGAGCAGAAGACTTGCCTCAGCCCTCATGATGCAATCCTGTTAACATTAATGGTTTAGAGAAAGGGATCATGCAGCTAAACAAAATTTCTTCCCTTTGAAAAGTCTTATCAATTACAGATTGAAGAACATCATCCCTCATTCTGACAAACTCAAGTTACCTTTAAAGAACAAATTAGTCTTTGAAAGTTGCCATGACCAATTAATGCTGCACAGAATCAGCTGTTTCTCTTAATGCAGCACAGAAATTCCTATTAACATTCTTTCCAAATGAATTCATGCTATTTTAAGATACCTGAAGAATTTAAAAATGATTTGACCAAATGTCAGCTTTTAGCTGAAATAAACCACATAAATTTACAAGAAGAGAGAATTCTCTAGGCATTTCAGTTGGCTCATTACATTAGCTTCTGTTATCTTACTGAAGAAGCGGGAGATGTACATCTTAAAGAGAATGAACACATGAGTATTTCCTAAATCCATCTAGGGTCTGAATTGTAATTTTTAGCTATAATAAATTATTGTAGGAAATGCACTAATCGTTTTGACTAGATAAAGGCATTTTTTGAAATAAACAGTAGGGCTGAAAGAGACCAAGTGTCATACTAGTAGGTTTTATCAAAGAATTAATGGTACAATTTTATAAAATGGCTGGCACCATATTACATTTTTGTAAAAATTTAACACATCAAAGCATGTTTGAAAGTGTTCTGTTCCATCCCAGCTTTACAACAAGTTACTTGAACTAATAAACCTTAAAAACAGGCAAGAGAAAACCAGCAGGCAATTAGTTTTTAAATAGTATTTTCTCTAAAGTTTCTTCTTCCCTTTCCTTCAGCTCACTGCTGGGTACACCTGTAGGAGTGATGGCTTCTAATGTTTACTTAATAAGGGTTTGTAACTAGAGTAGTTCACATCCGTGTTTAACAAGATCCTCATTTTCCCACAAGCACTTTTCACCAACACTCCTTCCTCCTTACCCAGAGGAATTCCTCTTATTCTTTTGGCTTCAAAATAAATTGCTTTCAGCTTTTGCTTTTACTGCATACCTTCCCCTACCATTTTTCCTTTAAGCAGGGTACTCTCAAGCTGCAGTGCTTACATAAAGACCTCAGCAATTCAGATGTATTACATACTTTTCTAGTATAAAACATCTGATATTAACATTAATTTTCCCTACAACATCCAGGGCTGTGTCACAAATTACTTATGTCTGGATTTGCAAGGGATGAATTAATGGAAAATAGCTATCCATTTAAAGACAGATGGAAGGAAGGCATAAAGCTGTACCTGTAAAGCTCCACATGTAACTGCGCTAACCCCCAGTACAAGACAAGTGGTTTCTCTGCATACTCAGACTGCAGCTTCTTTGTTAGCTAACACAAATTGTATAAAGCAGAACCAAGTTACTTATCCAACTATTAATGCAAGTTTATTATTAAAGGACTGGTCATATTCTCACAACTCCGTAGCTCTGCTACAAAACAGAAACAAGCTCCCTCAAAAATGCAGAGGAAAATAGTTTCCCTTTATTTGCTAATGCTTTGTTGGGTGAATTCCAGTATGATACCATTTTTGGCATAAAATCAGGTCTCAGAAAGGCCATAAGTTCCAAACACAACAGTACCTTTTAGTGCAGCAAATCTCCCTGAGGTCTTCACCCAATGGTCTCAGCTACCCTGAAAGAGAGACAAATACCATACTTAAACTTTGCCTACAGCTTCAAAACTCCAGTGTGGGCATCCCTACATCGGGTTGCCTTGGTGCCATTGTTATGAAGACATGTTTTTAGCTGTACCATGAATGACAGCTCTTTTGCTTATGGAACTGGGCTCACGGGCAAGCGGACCAGTGTAGAGGAAGAGGCAGAGCCTACATGACAGCAAGGGGGCTTCCTGCGAGCCCCAACCCAGGTGCGTGGGGATCCGGGGCACAGCTCGCTGGCAGGGCTGGAATACTGGCACACGGCCTCAGGAAAATGCACGTGGGAGAGATGGCCACCATCAAATCCACTAAAGAGACTAAAGCCTTTCAAGACAGGCATGCCAGCCTCTCCCTTCATACCACAAGAAAGCCATCGTTACCCTCACGCCATGAGCACACAGCCTGCCTAAGCCACTGAGACTCAATGGCACCTCAAGAAAACAGGGCTGCCTGTCCTGAGCGCAGCTCTCCCGCTCCCAGGCTGGGTACTGGAGACCCAGTTTGAGATAGGGCAAACTCCAAGGTAAAAAGGTGCTAATGACAGCACACCTCACCTCAGGAAGGCCCCTACCCAGCTCGGCCCATGCGTGTACAGCGCGTCTATGCAGCGGCAGCAAGAGACGGTTGATGCGTGCCCCTGAGGAGACCTGAGAGGGTCGGTTTGGCCGCCCCGGTGCCAACAGGGCGCTGGGGAAGCGGTCCCATACTCCTCACAGGCGGCACCGCGGGGACGGTGCTCGGTGCGTTGCTACGGGGGGAACTGCTGGAGCCTAGCACTGAGAAGAGGGAGAAGACAGCGAGCGGGCAGCCCCAACCCGGGACGCCCTCCCCTCAGCCCCGCACACAACCGCCCCTCACCCCAACTCCCTTCGCGCACCGCGCTTTGCCTTAGCCCCGCCCCCTGCGCTTAACCCCGTTCTCAGGCCCCGCCCTCCCCCCGGCCCCGGGCTTTCGAGGAAAAGCCCCGCCCTTCCTGCTCCCTTCCTATTGGCTGCGGCGGGGAAGGCGGGGACAAAGCCTTGGGCCGGGACTCGCCGCCACAGGGAGGTTACGTGAGGCCGCTTCCTCCGCCCCGCCCCTCCGCGGTGCGGCCGGGGGCAGCTGGAACCGGTTGGCGGCCGCGCCGCCCCCTCCCCTCCCCCGCGCTGTCAGGCGGCCCTGGGCACTGGCCGCGGACCCCGGCCGCGGGAGGAGGGGCAGGGAGCGCGGGCGGTGCCTCCCGCAGCCCCGTACGAACGGGTTGGGAGCTGGGAGCGGCGCTTGGACAGGTCAGTCCGTGCCGCCGAGCCGGGTGTCGCGGAGGGGCTGTGTGGTGACAGGGAACGGTTGGTCGGTGCATGCTGCTGACGTGGCCTGGAGCGGTGGGGGGGGGGGGGGGTGTCGGTTCTCGTCGCGGTGTGGGGAGGGCGCTGGGGGACCGGTGCCGAGCTCCTCGGGTGTCGGTTGGTGTGTGGTGGGTGACTGGAGGACGGGGATGGCGCTCGGCCGTGAGGGCTGCCGCGGAAAGGGCGTGTGGCTTCCTGAAGGGATGGCCGAGGCGGGGAGCGAGAGGCCGCGCGGCCCGAGGTGCGGCGAGGGTATCGTGCTGCCGGCGCTGCGGTGTCTCCGGCACCCGGTGAGCGTGGCTTGGCGGACTGCCGGCCGCTCTGTTTATTTACGTCCCCGCCGAAAGCTCTCGCCCGGGGCGGTCCCGCGGCTGTTGTATTGTGTAAGCGGCCGCGAGGCTGTGACGGGGCGGGCTTGGGAGCGCGGCGCGCCGCCTCCCGGCCAGCAGCCGGCCTCTGTGAGGGGTGTGCGGGACCGCAGCCGCCCGCGGAGGGTCGGGGGCAGTCAGTAAGGCCCCGTCAGGCCGGCGCGGTGTGGCTGGCGGGACACCCTGCGGCACCTGTCGGCTCCGCTTGGGGTGTGTGCGTTGATCCGCTCTGCTCTTTGTCTCCGCTTTGAACTGACCGGAACACGCTAGCAGTGCTTACGGCTTGCGTTGTAGTATGCTTGGTGTCACGGAGACTAATAATATAATGTTAGATTAACTTCATTACTTGCTTCCTAATCAGGCCGCTGCAGGAGGCACAGATTCTTTCTTCTTCTTTTTTCTTTTCAATCGATAGCATGTCTTGCAGGGTGTTTGTTAGTGTTTTAATTCATTAAAGCATGTGCTGTTAGATGGAGTTAAGCCTTCAAAGTATTTAAAATGTTAATGGCAGAGTGTAATAGTTAAGTGAAATAATTTTTCATCATAAGATACTTTTCCTTATAGTTTTTCATGTGTGTTCTAGCACTGTTGCCTGTAAAATAATTGTAGAAAATACAAAAAATTAATCAGGGGAATACCGTGTATCTTGAATAGAAGCTACTAAACTGCCACAAAATTAATCTCTTAGTAAAGCAGGTTGCTTATCAATAAAATGGATACAGGCTTTGAAAACCCTTTAAAAAAAGTTGTTTGTTCCTGTGTTGAATACTGAGAGCTGTGAGGAGCATTATGAATCTTACTTGACCATGTCATTCCTAAGTGAAGAACATCAATGGGATCATAAGGAGCTTAACTGCTACCTTGTTAAAGATCTTGTCAGCCACGTGTTAATAATGAGCAACGCCTCAGCAAAGAGAAATCAAACTGATGTTGATCTGGTTTACTTTAAGAACTTTGTCTGCAAAACTGTTACGACATAGCTAAGACAGAAGAGTCTGCTACATGGACAGGTATTTAAAACATGCTAAAAACCATTAAGGTCTTGTTATTTAAAACAAAGCAGAGGCATTATAGGCAAACATAGTATGTCAGATAGGGTTCTTGTGCTTGATTACCAGGGCTGGCTTGGCCGTGCAAATGGGTAGTTAAATTGGTACTGAAAATAGCCTCTTAAAGATATTTTTCTGTATGCTAATTTGATGCTGTTTCAGAAATAGTACTTAGACTTCTTTCTAAATGTCAGCATATCCCTATTGGTAAAATTACTGCCTTTGAATCAGATGTGTCCAAATCTTGTATGCAAGTTTATTTTCTGTCCAGTGTTAATACTGCAATGCAGTATGAGAGCTTCTGACTTTGTGACTGTCCTTTCTCATGCAGTCAAGGTGCGGGGAGGGGAGAAGGAGAGGGCAGGAAGAACCTTCTGGTTGTTTGAGTGAAAATGAAGGAGTTGATGCTGTAATGCTGTTTCTAAAAATTCTTCACTTATTGGAGTGAATGTCCTGACAGGCATATCCTTCAACCTTGTTCTGAAATCCAGGTGTTGTCAGCTATTGTTCCTTAATTTTATTACATACCTAATTTGTTGCTTCAGATGTGGTCTGTAATATTCTGATGCCTTATTAGGACCAACCACAAGCAGCAACATCTGTTCCTCATACTACAAGTTTAATTGGATTTGATTACATGTCATTTAAATATTAAAGGTATAGTCTGAAGTAGTATTTTTATGCTCTAGAATAATTCTGTGAGTAAAAATGACAAAACTGAGTCTTAAACCAGCAGTTTTGTGTGGTTAGCCTCATCTCTCTGTTTAGCACAGCACTGCATCTGACGCATGGTGGTGGATTTTCTATTACTGCATATAGTACAGCTTTCAAGAAGGCAGAATATACATGCAGTACCTTGTCCTGCGGTGCAAGGTGGTGTTCATATGCAGACTTCCTGAGGCAGGTTGCAGGGAGCTGTGGTGCCCTGCCTTGGCCCCACTCCTGCCAGCATGAGCTCTTAGTTGTCGAGTGACTTGGCTGATACTGTGGCACCTTTACCCTGCTTCAGGCTGGCGCTAGATCTCTGCTTGGTGTTGATATGTCTCATAAGTCTGCTTTTAAGGTGGAGAATGCCTGCTTAAAATGAGAAAAATAAAAGCAAAAATACTGCAGCCTTCTTGTCCTTACCCTTTTGATCTTTGAGTGCAAAAAAAATTTGGGAGTGATATTTTGAAATAATTGAGCTTATGTTTGCTTTTTGCAGTGCCAGTAGTCTGCACTGCGATCTGTGATGAAATGTGTGCTAACTGTATGGAACAGCCTGTTTGTGCACAGATGGTCTTTATTTTTCTGCAGATAACTAAGCAAAGTCAGTAATACAGTGGTTGAAAATATTTTTACAGTAAGAACCAGATGTTTGAAAATATTAAAATGCATTCCAGGAATATCATGGCACCTAGGTACCAAGCTGTCTCATTTTAATTGAAAAATGCCATTAAGTACCCATAAAAAAAAAATGTATATGCCTGGCTATCTTTAAAAAAATTCACCCATTAGAAAGATACTTTTAGAAGTTGTATTTTACCGTCATTGAAAAATCTGTATTATTATCCTGTCATCCTTAATGTTACCCAAGGGAGTTTTGGATTGATAACCTTACATCAGAAATTCCTATTAATTATTTATTAGATAGTGTTTTGGGGCTTTTTGAGGAGAAGAAATGTCCCACAGTATGTTTCAGTTGTAAGTCTGCTGCTTTTTTGGCTTTCTCGTCAGCATGCTGCCAGATGCTGGCTATCCTCAATGGACTAAGCCCATGCAAAAGGTCATGGTCTCATGATCTGGGTCATCTAGATTCTAGGAGCTTAAATGAAGTTGTTTACACTCCCATTAGCTGCATCCTAGAGAGGATAAAACTTGTGAAACTTTGGATCCCTTATGTACCAAAAGAGGGGCATTTGTTTCTTTTTTTGTTATGAGTTCTGATTGGTTAAATGGAAATGTCCCCTGTGGGTACCCCCAATTTAGAAAGCTAGTGTGGAATTTACTGAGCCTTGGTTTGTCTCCCTTCTCCTCCACCGTTAGATGTTACTGTATGTTTTTCCTTCTACTGCTAAATATAACCAACCATTCTGCAGCCCTTATAACCAATTCTGTTGATAAAGTTAGCTTTTCGTTCAGATCTGGCTCAATATAGTTGCTTAATTTTGAAAGCCTTCTGTCAATACAGCAAAAAGAAAGTTCAAGGCCTCCAGGTATGTAAGTCTCTGCAGTAGAAAAAGATGATCGCATCATACTTCAAGCCTGTCTCAGATATTGTCCTTACACCATTTTAAGTCAGATCCTCAAAAATCTGTTTGAGTTGCTATTAAGAATCTCCCTTGTGCCGAGGGAGAGTGTGTCATCTGGCTGTATGCATGCTCTGAATTTTTGAGTCTAAAATTTGTTCAGTGTTTGCAAGCTAGGCTCTTACATTGCAGGATTGTCACAGATTACTTGGTGTATGTTTATCTAAGCCTGAAATACTGAGTATGAGGTATGGGACAGCAAACAGCCAATACCTCTTAAAATATATTAATAACTCTTAAAATATATTGCAGAGGTTAAGGAAATTAAGGGAGGAGGGGTGTGTGTTTGTGTAATCTGTTACGTGAAGGGTTTTTATATACCACTAGACCTGTAAGCCACAAAGTTCAAATGAACTTTGATCTTGGAACTATTAAATTAAGTCTATATTCTGGTATATTTTGACTACAGTGAAAAATTGTCTTGCCCATCCATGATGACCTTTGCTACCTCATTTTAGAGGGGAGCTATGTTATTTTTGTGCTGTTTAGTAGTTGATTGTGTTATGCCAGGAGGGTCTGAAATGTCATCTTTTCATTTCTTCCAAGTGCCTTTGGGGGTCCACAGCTGTTTGCCTGCATCTTTTAGAAGTGCCCTTCTAGAATCAGGACGGGAGAGCTTGTGTTCTATGTTATTTAGAAAAATACATTAACTCCTGTTGTTCTTGTACTCCTTCAGGTGCCCATGAGGAGGAGGAGATTGTGAAAGGAAAGCTTTATGGGCAATATTAGAACAAAGAGCACATTTTTTCTTTTCTGTTCAACCTGCTGGGTACTGTGCTTAAAATCTTCATTGCTTTTGTTTTGGGTATATAAAGGCAAGTAAGTGAATTTCTAAAATGCAGCATTCCCAGTTGCTTTTCTTCCTAAGACTATAAGGAGAGCTTTGTGTTGTGGCAGGGGAACCAAGATTGTGCATGACCGTAGCTACCAGGCTGTTGGTCTTGCCCCTGCTCTGGAAGCCTTGCAGACAGCCTGTGGGTAAGGTTGGTTGATGGGCAGGGTTACCTGAGTCAAGCTTTTAAAGGCAGGTTAGTACAGCCCCAGGACTCAGAGTGCTGCTGCTGCACAGTCACCATCTCCTTGGGAAGCCTCCAGAGACTGAAAAGGTAAGGGTTTGCTTTGTTTGAGGAGGAGAGTGTGAGAGACTTGCACTGTGACATGGCAGAGAAAAGAACATGTTTCTTTTAGAAAAGCAAGAATCTAGGTAAAGAAACACTTTGGGGGTTTTGTTTTGTTGTTTGTTTGTTTTTAGTGAAGTGCCGATACAATTGTGTGAATGTCTACATGGGTGAGACCTCTTTCCCATGAGGAAATGACCGAGATTCAGGTGTTCATTTCTTGCTTGCATGTAGTTGCAGTATGTAAAACCTGACTAAAGGGAGAAAGTGGGACACAGGATGAGGGGCAATTGTTTGCACCTCAGGTAGCATTTGGATGCATGTAGTTGCAGCAGATGTGAATACAGCTTTCATACTTTTGAACCCAAAGGTTGGTTTAAAATGGTTGTTGCGCAAGGACTTAGAGTTTGTAAATCCGCTTGGTTGGCTTTATTAATAGTTGCTGTTTAGGAAATGTTTAATATTTTCAATGTAACTCTTCTTGTTTCAGTTTCCGTAAGCAGGCAGTTATGACCCCTTCAAGCTGAGGAGTCTTTGCTTTCCCCCAAACAGTCTCTTTTTCAGATGTGGGGAGTGGAGAGGATTTTATTATTCTTTGTCGGCTGCTTTGGTGAGGCAATGCTGAAAATCTGAAGGAAGAAACATAGGGTTTAAAAGATTGCCTGACACCTACTGGCCAGAGAATTTGAATGTCTAGGGTTTCTTGGCATTGCCCTCTGGGAATTCAGTTACTCCCTTTTTTAAAGAACCAGCAGTACCTAGACAGCTAAACTTAGGTTTTTTTACTTCTAAATAAAGCATTTTTGTATTGTGTCTTGAAAGTACAGAATGCTTTATAAGTGCGTGATAATACACAATATATGCTTTTTGTTAATGAATCAAGCTGATCTGTTTTCTTTGCTGCGTGTTTCTGCAAGAAAAGATGTTCCTTCAAAATGAGGGGTGGTACTTAGACCCTAAACATGAATGTAAGTGCAGTACCTCTAGCTGCAGTTCTGCTAGAAAAATCGTCCCTGTGTTTGGTGATGTAAACCAGGGTTTTATTTCTCCTGATATACATCCTTTAGGCAGGTTGAATAAGGCTTCGAGATAAAATGCCTTTTGAGCAAAATTTTAGACAGCTGTAGAAAATCAGTTTATCAAAGTCTCAATACAGTTAACTACTGTTATATAGAAAACTAAATCTTTTGCCAGGTGGTTTAAAAAAGCCTACAGATGTTTTGCAAGTAAGTGCACAGATTTTTTACAAGGTAGGCTAAAAGCTTTATAGACTTAACAGAGTTTCAGATTTTTTTTTCTCTCGGAATGGATGGGCAGTTAATTGAAGGCAGGCAGACGTGCTGGCTTTTGTTAAGTTTGATTTTGTGTCTTGGGTGACATGATTTAGTGTATGGTATCTCTGCCTATGGCAGGGGTGTTGGAGCTAGGTAATCTTAAGGTCCTTTCCAGCCGTAACTCTTCTCTGATTCTATGTTGCATCAGCTTTGGAAATAGCATTTTTTACAAGGCAAAATCCTATTCTTGCTTTGGGGAACTGGGTTCAGGCTTCATCTGCCACTTACCTGCTGTGTTTGGCAAGGAATTTTTGCCTGCTTCATGTCCCCTTTGGCTTCTCTGCCTTTGCAGTTAAAGGGTGTTCAGGCAAGGACAAGGCAGTGAACACAGCCAGGGCCCTCAACTGTTCAATGTCATCATAAATGCACAGTAGTAGTTTATATTCTCTGCTTTAAACTGAGCATTTTTATGTCATATGGGACCAGTTTCACAACTCCAGTTTTAGTTTCAGCACTGAAACATGCTGCGCTTCTATGTCTATATATAACTGCTAAAAATAAATGCTGGAATGTGTCACTGTTAATACACAGACCACCTAATGACACACATGTGACAAAGTTCATAAAAGGTGTGCCCTTCATGGAATTCAGGTTAATTGAGATTGTTTCTAGCTTCAGTAGTTTGCGATTTTATCATTTACAGAAATGTTACTTGTAAAAGATTACATGCAGAATTAGAATACATGATCACAAGCATCTATATTGCTGCTGTTTTCTTGCTCTAATTTTAGCACTGAAAAGTCATCTCGCTTGATGTGGGGAGAATGAAATAAGGGAGGAGAAAAAGGAATACAAAGGCGGCAGCAGTTAGTAAAGGGATTGATTGAGAGGAAGAGAAGATTAAAAAAAAAAATTGTAGGTGTTTAAACATCTTTTAACTAACTCTGATTGCCCAGGAGGAATGAGGATTGGTTATGAACTTCCCCCCCCTGCCCCACTTGGTATATCTGACTTTCTATAGCTTTTCTTGCTTTCAAGGCATTTGTTAAACTGTCCTATGCCCTTTCAAGTTAAGGACTTATAGCAGAGCTAGTGAATGGTAGATTCTTCTTTTCTATAGCACTGTTAGTTTTCCTTGTCATTATTATTAAAGCTGTTACTAAAGGTTTGCTAACCAGCATTGTACTAAAGTGCTTTTTCCAGTTCAAAAATAGCAATAAAAATGTTCTAATAAAGCACTTTTTTTCCCTGTTCAAAAAATACCAATAAAAATGCTCTACTTGTTTGGTTTAAAGCAAGCCAAAATCAAAAAAAAGCCCACAACAAAAAATGCGCATACACCCTCAACACACCTCAGTGACATAAAGAAATGGATTAGTTGAGAACATTGCAAAGTTAATTTTGCATATAATTAGTATTATTTTGTAGCCCATGTCCAAAGGAATATACTTGGGTGATGACAGTTAATCTAGCAACAACCAGACTTGGACTTTGGTATGATTTCATAAATAATATAAAAGGATGTGTTACATCAATAGCGTTTTCTGCTGTAATGGAGAGAGTGGGATTCTGACAGCTTTTTTTTTTTTCCCTGTCACTTTTCTGTGTATTGGAGGAGGGTAGAAAATTGAAGCAGGGTCAGTCCTCGCACTGCTGCCCTGGTTATAGGCAGTCCCTTCCTGCTGCAGTGTTTTGAAGACTGCTTAGTGCTTCTAGTTGCTGGTGCTCCAAGCGAAAGGCTGGAAGTACTGGGAGGAGAGCAGAGTCCAAGGTGATAAACACCACCATGAAGATGGTAGTGCTTGTCTGTGAAACCTTTCTTGTGTTCTGAAGAGAATTCTAAACAATAGCATAGATGAGGCAGTCAGAGGTTACTGCTTGCCAGAGGTCGTAATCTCAAATATGTTGTAATTTCCAGTGGCCTCTTTGGGAGCATAATCAGTCAAATTGGTTTTTAAAAAAACCTTAGTTTAAGACTGATAAATGCTGCATGATACTGTATTTGATTGAGACTGATAAATGCTGCATGATGTTGATACTTCCATATGGTATTTGATTTAGTGGTCTTTTTCTTTAGCCAGTGTTGCAAAAGTGTCTTCTGCAGCTGGATGTTGTTTTCTGTGACTGCTGCTGGTTTTAAAGGCTTCTCTATTTTTACTGTTCATTCACAGTAGCATCACTAGTAGCTCATTTCCCTATAGGTGGTGGGGTTTGTTTCCTCTTATTTAGGACAGCAACAGATGTAGTGCACTGTTCCTGAAATGCAATATTTTTTTCCTCCCACTACAGGAGATTTTAACCATCCTGAGGCAAAAGTTCTGCAGATATGACATCTTCTCAAGTCACTTTTGCAGTAAGAGGACCATCAGTACCAGGTACTTAAATCATGCTTTCTCCTTTTTATATATGGTTTAAGTAGAAGAAAACTGAATGTTGAAAGGCTACCTTGTCTGTTTTCCTCAAAGGAAAAAGAACATGTCAGTTCAAACACAAAAATGAATCCTTGTATAATGCATTAATTAAAAAAAGTCATGTAGGAATTTGAAAATGAGATTTGGGAATTAATTTTTACCTTTTTCTTCAAACAACAATTTCATATTGTCCTAGGGAATTTGATGCTGAAATTGTTATTTTTAAAAGCAGTGTTCCATCTGTAACTTTTTATTCCATGGAAATGAGTATTTATGTTCTGAACCTGGCTCGCCACACTTGCATTGACCTGTTCTGTTTTTCAGTCTCTGTTGCTTCCACAGTTGTGATGACACTGACTAACAAAGTTGACTTTCTCAGTGTGTAACTTACTCTTGTACTGATAATATCCACAAAAAAAAAAAAAAAAAGTAGGATTAGGGAGAATTAGATCCTGCCTCACTATCAGGTTACAAAGATTTGCCTGGAAATACTCACTGTATGTTTAGCATAAAGAGGTGACACTGAAGGCTGCTTCTGCTTATGACAATATTGATACTGCTGCTTTTGACTTGGGAAGAAGAGCTTTGAGATGCGGCAGTGGCAAGATGCGGTCTTGTGAAAGAAGAGGGGCTTTCAGAGCTAACAGTTCCACAAAAAGCAAAATTTGGCGTTATTTAGAAATGTCATGTACTGGTTGTCAGATCACCATGGTGAGTAGTTAGTTGGTGAGACAGGAGCCCTTACCTTGAGCACTAACCTGCTCCCCGTGTTCTCATCGCTGTCCCTTCCTGTTGATGTCAAAGCCAGGCTAACTGGCAGGATGAAAGAGGATCACCAGCATAGGAATAATGCTTTGACTCACTCCCTCTTGCCAGACCACTTTGAGAGTCACCATTGGTGATGAACTGACATAAGGCTTTTGCATGTTTGTGACACGCACTGCTTCATTTTTACCTTGTCCTAGCGGAAGGAAGAGAGTCAGTGCTTACTGGCTGTGACTCCTTCAGGTTTTCGTCAGGACATAGTCCCATACCAAGAGACTGCTAGGTGGCCAAAGATTCTTTCTTATGAAAGAAAACCTGGAGCTTCTAGCTCCCATCTATACGCTTCTCAACAGAGCTGGCCCAAGCAGAGGGATTGCAACATTAGTGATGCTGTTGCAAGCTTTGAAACTGGGCAGGAGCCTTGGAGTAGCTTTGTCTTTGCCGTAGCTGAAGGAACTATGCCAGTAGCAGTATTGGATTACCTGGCAAGGGGAGGGAAGAAATTGAAGACCCCTGAATTTAAAATACAAAACCAAACTCTGCTGAGCTTAGAGTTGCCTTTGGAAAGGCAGTTGCAGTTTATGATGCGTTTCACTTGTGCCTTTCCTGGGATCATGTAAGCAGCATTTTACAAATCCTGGTTCAGCCTTGCAGTGTAACTGTCCAAGTGAGTTTAGGGGCAACTGCATCTTATTCAAATGTTGCCTTTTGTGTGTTGTACTTTGAGTGATAAGTATTCACTAGGTGTTCACACATGTTCATTTAAAAATGAAGGCTAGAAAACTATTCTAGCCACCTGTTACTAAGAGGAATATAATTTAGATGGCACTGCAGAGTTTAGCTGGCATGTACATTACGGTTTACTAAATGCTGCTGTTTTAAAGGGATATTAAAAGAATTTTAGCTTCTATTTAATATCTCCAGTCAGAAATTCTAACTGTGTGGTATTTAGGTGGTCTTCCCTCTCCCCTTTATCTCCTCCCTGCAAAAACAAACTGTAATATGTGTCAGTACAGAGTAGAAAAGGTAAAGCACCTGACCTAGGCAATTGTGTGCAGTGAATTATGTAGTAAATATACCGATGGTCTTCGTCTGCATATGTCTGCTTACAGTGAGCATCCAAAAAGCTTAATCTAATCCCCCTCAATAAACTGGAACAAAAAAATTTATTAAAAAAGTACTGTAGATCAAGATGTTCTCTGAAATTATTTCAGTAAACTTTTTAGGAACAAATTATCTTAATTCCTGGCTTTTATAGATCCTTCCCTCCCCTCCCAGTTGTTAGGTCTGCAAAGGTTTCTTTCATAAGCAGTTCTTGTGGTATCTTTTACTAGATTAACCTGTATAACTGGAAAAATGGACATAATTGGAGAGGCATAAGAACTTCCTCAAAACTAAAAAATCTAATCCCTCTGTTGGTGAGATCCGTATGATGATGAAGAAAATGCTGTTGTTTTGAGTGGAGGAAAAACACCTTTCTGAACGGGAAAGAGGAGGGAGTTTTGATGGATGACTCTGGGGTGTATGTTTAGAGTATTTGACAGTTTGACCATGCAGGCTATACTACTTAATTCCATATATGCTGAAGTAATGATGATTGTGGGTTTCTTCTGCTTGGGTTGTTTTTTTTTAGGAGAGGTTTTTGCGATATGCGGGAGCTGCAGTACTTTGGGAAATTGGAATCCACAACTTGCAGTGGTCCTCCAAACTGATGACCAGTGAGTTGGGTTTTGGGGGTTTTATTTGTTCTCTGTGAAGTAGCTGGAGTTCTGGAGCAACAAACTTATTCTGGCTTTGAGTTTGTAAGCAAATGAGTAAAATTTTACTGTTAGTAAAATTCTTGTATTGCCCTTGAACATATTGTATGTTCAGGAATACGTCTAAGAAAATATTTAACTTGGGTATGCTTTTCTAGTTACACATGGTGCTTCGTCCATTGTGACTGGCATATTTCAGTAGTTTAGTTGTAGACAAGAAACTGCTATGGGTAATTCTTAGTCCCAGAACTATACAGGAAATTTCAGCAGACATTTATAATCATAGAATCATATAGTGTTTATTTTTTGTTAACCTATACAATATATATTGTAGCTATAAAGAAATGAGAAGAAGTGGTTGTGTGTATATAAACATGACTGTATAAGAAGAAAGTTACATGCCGCAGAGGTATTCAGTGTTATCTTAAAATGGTACCCAGCCTGTCACTGTTTGTATGATGTAGGAAAATAGGGCTTTCAGGATGTATTTATAATTCTGTCAGTGACTCGCTATGTGATCTTGAATGAGTTCCTGAATTGTTTCATCATGTTTTCCCCATCTGTTAAATAAGGATGAGAATTCTTGCTCCATTAGAGCACTTCAGATCTCAAGATTAGAAAGTGCAATTTCAGTGTAGGTATTTATTGTGCTTTGTGCATGTTTGGCTAAGTTACCTTATAAAAATCTTTCTTGCAGCAGTATGCCAAACTGTATTTTAGAATGTTACTTAGGACAGACATGCGTCTGAAATGCTATTAGACTGTATTTGGAAACAGTTTTGTTCTTGTTTTCTTTTTCCCCACAGTGAATTATGGAAAGCTACCGTAGAGCTTCCTAGAGGAGTTCCTGTTTGTTATCGGTATTTTAAAGGGTACTTCCTAGAACCTAAGGTATGTACAGCCTTTTCTATTTTAAGTTGGCTCATCCCTAGTATAAAAAAAAATCCCTTATTTGAAGTAAAAAGGATTTTTTGAGTTAAACTTGAGTTTTTAGAAATAAATCTCAAATTGCAACTTACGAAACATTAAAGCACTTATGGAAATACAGGCAGTTCACTTCTGAAAATACATGACCATATGCCATTATTTTTGTTAAATTGTCTGTCTTTTACCAGTGTTAGGGTGTTGAAAATTGCAGCGATAGTGAAATGCTGGACGTGGTTAGAAAGCTTGAGTGATATGGTGAAGTTCTCATTAGTTATAGTAGGGCTATAACAGCTTGTATATTTATAAGTGAATATGGACTTCAGCAGAGCAAGGATCTCTAACATGGAAGTAAGTGATAGCAAGAGAAAAATGGTTAATGTGAGCAGGTGGATTTAAATTTGCCAGATCTGCTCCAGATTTTAAAATTACTGTGGAAATTTTGTGGTGAAGCATGAGAAGTATTTACTAGCTTTTGTGCTGCATAATTAACCTGTGTTAATCTCTTGGAGTGAAAAGGTGAAACAAGGAATGGGGCATCCCAGTGTTTTATCTAGGTTTGTTTATAGGTATTTGCATGACTGAGGTGAGGTGGAACCCAGGAGACAGACCCAGATGTGTTTTTACAGGTACTGATGTCAGAATTGCATGTGAGTTGAATGTATGTGGTAGTATTCTAGTGTGTAACAATCGTGCTGGGTAAGTACGATTCAGGCTACTTACCCTTCAGACTAGGGATGAGACTGCATCCAGAAAAAAGTTGGACTGAGTTGTGAAAATAAGCGCTACTCTAACTGTTTTTATTAATAACAAGTAATAACGGTAAGAAATAAGCCATTTAAAGCTATCTTTGCTGTATTTCTTACTCTATTAATATCCTGTAGCTATTCCCCCTGGGCTTTAGTTCTTCATTGAAATTGGGATTATGAAGGCTGTAGCTATATGTGCAAAGAAGTTATAGAATCATCTGGTCGATACCTTTTATGTATTTTAAATTAGCATCAAGAGTGTGTAAGTGTGTATCAGCTGGGCTTGCCTTTCTTTCGTTGAAAGAAATATTTGACAGAGGTATCATCTCTGAAGGATACTAATTTTAAGTGAAACACAATTCTGTCTTTTATTACAGCATGTGAAACCAGTCTAATCTGAAACTGATGTTTAAATTGTTATTCTGAGGCAAAAGAAGGGAATGCCAATAATAGATTTCTTTTTCTGAGGCTAAAAGTAGATCAGTTCTTACAGCCTACCGGCTCTTACGTTTTTCACAGATGCCTGGAAGTTTAAAATGTAAGCAGTAGCACACTAGAAAAAGCATACTTAGTGAGAACAGATGGGCAGAAAAACATGCTCATAGACAACACAATTTCTGTTTGAACATTTGAAAAAGTTTACAATATGTATTGGTGAGTGTGTTTCTTTAAGTAGGTGCTCTGTATCGTGCACGCTTTATGTACCGTGTGATGCAGAGTCTGCCAAGGTAAGTATAAATTTTATGGAATACAGCATAAAGAGCTACTATATATAAAAAGGAGCAAAAAAGAAAACTACCCTGCAAAACAAAATGTGAATTGCCAGGGTAAACGGTTACCCGCTTAGTGATGTCTAGCCTGTACCTGTTTAGTGCACAGGGCTTTATTTCTTGTAACACACAGTCTTTGGAAGAAGAGAATCCTAGCTACAATGTTTTCTTGCTCTTTTTTGTAAATTTTTTTGGGAAAAATGGAAAAGCAGGATCTCTTAGTTTTAACAGAAATATAATGCACAGTATAGTGCAAATGAGACACTGTATGGAGAACTTTAGCATTAACAACTCTGATAAGAAACAGGTACTTCTAAGTTAAATTATTCTGAATAGTCTTTAATGTGTTGAAGTCAGAATATATGAATTTGACCCCACAGTTGAGTAAATCATGCTGAAGATGGATCCAGTTGAAGCTCATGTTTCCTTTCCAGATCAACCGCATCTGTGAGGATGCTTGAGATGGATGTGGTGGTGAAGCTGAGGGTGATACATAGTTACACAGAGAAATAGTTCTCATATTATTCAAAATACTGCTACTGACTAAATGTGAAAATAAATCACATTTTTTGGGGACCCTCCCCCAACCATAACAAATAGGAAAGTATTTTCCTCATCTCCCTTAAAAAGTCATTTCATCTCTGTTAAATTATTTTGCTTGAAAGATAGTACAATGTGATGGGCAGTTTAGTTTTGCACTGAAGCCTTTCGATATTAACGTGATGATGCTTGCATAAATTTTTGACTTCATATAGTGAAATTTATAGAATTTTTGTATAAATGGATGTATATGCAAAGAGCATTTTACTATAAAATTGATGCAGGTGTTTACTCCTGCATATCAAGAGCTTTTACTATATTGTAAACACGTTAATTGTAAGTCATCTTAAGCATTTTAAAAGAAAAGTAAATACAGCTACTTGGTGAAATAAGACAGTAGTTTAAACTGTTTTGCTTGAGGTTTGTTCCTTAGACATAGACTGGTATCAGTTATCTCATTGTAGAGATCTTCCCGTGTTTTATTCTACACATACCCTCTGTTTGTTAGGGGTTAAGGGAGGTGTGAGACACACCAGAATCCCTCTTTTGTGGGATTTAAGTCTTCTGTATACCATATGTTTTAGGAGAATATTTTTATATGTATTGTTTGCATCATGTATCTTTGAAAAGTTTAATAAGGTAAATACATACCTTTTTTAAGCTGTGTTCTGTATTTATTTTTCCAACAGTAAATAAGCATGCAAGTTTAGGTTACTTATTTCAAGGGAAGTGTGGAATAACTAAGCTATCAGTGCATGTAGCAGAAGTTTTGAAACTAGACTGTGAACATTTTCACACTCATGAGAGTATTGCTTAATTATTGAGCCTTCAAATAAGGCTTAAATTTACTTTTCGAAAATGTAAATAAATCCATTTAGTGTACGGAAAATAGTAATAAAGGTGAAACTTAGGTTTAGACTCAGTAATTTCTTTAATATCAGAATACCTTAGAAAAGCTTTTAAAAACTAATAACCCATTAACCTGATACTAGCAAAGGAACACCTATGCCATGATGCACTGAGATAGCAGACTGTGTGTTAAACTGTTCTTGGAAATACTAGAGCTAAAAGAATCTCTGTATAGCTCAGGACTTCCTGGCAGGTGACTTACATGTGCTGTTGCCTTACTAAGGCTGAATGACTTTGGTCGATGTTTGGTTTTGTGCTTAATTATTGTCTCTTACATGGTACAGAAATCTGTCAAGATTTTTGTCAGAAATCCTGCACTGTAATTTGCTTGGCTGTTTCATGTTCTTGAAGTAGATTAATGTTCTTGACACAATAATTTTAAGAAGTGAGGTTGGATAAAAGTAGTTGGGTAATGTTCTTAAGATCCTGTTTTCTTTTCCCTAATTCCTACTCTGTTACGTTGCCTTGGATCAGGAAGTTTGGAACTGGCCTCCTGAATTGCAATTTAAACATCTACTGAAGTGCTTTCATGTTTTAATTGTACTGAGCGCACAAGCACTTCATGCAAGGAAATTCTTGAATGTCTTTTAAGAGCTTTAAAATTGCATCAGATGTTCAGCTAAATACAAATCAAGCAATGTGTTTTTTTAATGTATTTGTTTTGAAAAGAAAAATCTCTGTTCTAGTAGAGAAGGATCCATGCCATTCAGTGCCCCCTACTATAATGTCTGTGTACTGCCGGCTGGAATGCTTGATTTGGATTGGCCTTTTGAAACTGTCCTAGCAGAGGCTGACTCTTTAGATAACCTTACTATCCTGTGACCGCTGATGACACGTTGTTAACTTCTGCTGCAGGCTGATCTGAGCTGGGCTGTTGTTCAGATGTTGTCAGGATATGGCACTGAAATTACATCAGATTTTAAACTTGTTGTAGCACTGACTTCTGTTACATGTGATTAAAACATTATTTAAACACCCATAAACAGAAAGATGGCTTGAGCAGGGATTGTGAGAGGCCTCACTGTCACATCTATGCCTGTTTTCTAATCCACAGCCCTTTTTTTCCAGGTAGTTTCCTTGGCTTTTCTTAGTATAGAAAGTGTTTGAGGGTTTCTGGGAATAAGTCATAGAATCACAGAATGGTTTGGGTTGTAACAGGCCTTAAAACTCATTTAGTTTCAAGCCCTCTGCCACAGGCAGGGACACCTTCCACTAGACCAGGTTGCTCCAAGCCCCATCCAGCCAGGCCTTGAACACTGCCAGGGATGGGACAGCCACAGCTTCTCTGGGCAACCTCTGCCAGTGTCTCAGCACCCTCATAATAAGGAATTTCTTCCCAATGTCTGATCTGAATCTCTTCTCTTTCAGTTTAAAGCCATTCCCCCTTGTCCTGTCACTATATGCTGTTACAAAAAGTGCCTCTCCAGGTTTCCTGTAGGCTCCTTTTAGGTATTGGAAGACTTATAAGGCTTCCCCAGAGCCTTCTCTTCTCCAGGCTGAACAAGCTCAGCTCTCTCAGCATGTCTCTATAGCAGAGGTGCCCTAGCCCTCTGATCATCTTTGTGGCCTCCTCTGGACTCACTCAAGCAGATCAGCCTCCCTGTTGTGTTGGGACTGCCTCATCAGACCACTGTATTCCTTTCAGGGGATGAAATTTTGCTGCATGTATCCAGCACGTTGTGGTTATTGTTGGAATAATGTTACTTGAATTCTTATTCATAGCTTTAGAACCTAAAATTAAAATGTACATTTACAGTAGAGTAGGAAATAACCTGGTATTGTTATTTTAATGCAATAGGTTGGGAGGTTCTACAAGGAAAAACCTTTGCTTACTTTTTGAAGAAAACTACTTAATCCATGTTTGGACAGATTTGCATTCCCCAGGTTTACAAGCTACAAGTTCTGTATGCATTCATGGGAGTTGCTGTTTGAGACCTTGCAGGCCTTAACAGTGTTAGGAAATTATACACTCCCTGCTGGCAAACGCAGGTTTCACCTGCAGAAACAGAAATTATGACATTCATGTGTGAGTCTCCTGTGGAAGAAAGGAAAAGAAGCTTCTTATTACTTACTTTTCTAGAAGTCCGTAAAGGTGATCATTCTGGCAGCAGTGAGAGGATGGGAAGTAAAACTGCCCTATAACAGGAATAAACTGAGAACAACAGTATCATCTTATTTCGTTCATATTTACATGCATTCCATCTTTAAAGCGTGACTTTATGTATTTTATTCTGACATGACCCTTAAGTATAGATGTCTCTGAATTCTTCAGAAAAAATTAATTGCTTTTAGCTCAGACAGAGCAAACCCATCCAATTGAGTACTTTTTGAATATTTGGTGTTTGCTATTAACTCCTCAAAGCATAGTAGATTAAATGTGTTTGAGATAGGTTGAGAAATCCCATCTGTTACTAAAGAATTGATCCAGTGATTTGTAAGTTAAAGCATTATGGTACTGTGTAATTATGTAATTACTGCTGAGTTTGAAGTGTCTCGATGTCTTTGATTGATCTGAAATCTATTTAAACGGGAACCTGAAGTACGGGGATAAGTTGGCATTGAAGCTTATATGACTCTGGTACTAGTAGCGACTCTTTTGGAAATAGAGTCATTTAGGCCCAGAACACCAAAATGAGTTACTTGACCGTGTTTCTTGTGACTGATAGTGCCAACCACACAGTGTTAAGGGAAACGTCTTGGGGTGACTGAGCTGGGAATTGGCCATGTTCTTTCTGTTGTTACCCAGTGGTTACCTAAAAGCTTTAACCTAGAAAGCTATTTCAAACTTAAATTGTTCTGAAAGAAGAGATTTTCTGTTCTGTATACATGTCTGAGTCTTGGCTACGTCTGTCAACAAATGTAGTCTTTTGAGGGAAAGTAATTCTTTTTTTTGGTGGAAAAATCTAATCTCCAAATGGAATGCTGCCCAATTGGATCAAGTATTTATGTTTTAATTAGATGGTAAATAATTTGCTCTGTTGTACCACAGATAAACTAATGGTGTTTTATAGACTTAGTCAAGCCAATTTTGAGGGAGAAGCTACCCCTGCAACTGTTAACTGCATGAGCAGATGCTGAGTGATGTTTGGAACTAGAGATGTGAGATATATTTTTTCCTAAATTGTTGCTGTAATATCTTAAGAAAAAAGGAAGCATGCTGAATGACTTCAGAGACAGTCTGAGGCTTTTTGTATCTGAAGGTAACTAAAGTAGTCCAGTGGAGTAGCTGTAAGCAGTAAAGATTTAATAATTTTGATTCTTCATGCTGTCAGACTTTATCACAAGCTTTGTCATATGTATGCCTGACGCATCAGATAACGTCATCAGCAGTTGCAGGGGTAAGAAACAAGCCTGATCTGTTCTCTTTCTTTCTTCTTCACTCTCTCTCTTTGTTCCCCCACTCTCTTTCTCCTACTTTTTCTTTCTTAAAACTGTAAGTTTAGTTCACAACCATCCCAAACAGCTTCATGGGTAGAAAATCAGATCTAACAAAAGAAATTATTGCAGACATTTAACTTTTAAATTACAGACTATCGATGGTCCCTGCGAAGTCATAGTTCACACGTGGGAGACTCATCTACAACCACGATCAATTACCCCTTTAGGTATGGGCATCAACTGCATCTGTTTGAGGCATATGCATAAGATTGCTGATATGCTGCACATTGGTTTAGAAAGATTGATAACTATAGTTTTAAAATATGTAAATTTATGGATGTTTTCAAAGTATAAACTTTTTCTTTGTGCAACATGGGCCTTACTCTCAAAATATATGTATAAAAATAAGTGGCTTAAAAATGGAGGGGACGTGAAGCTCTTTACTGCCATCCTTAAGATATGTGGGTTGGGTTTGTTTGTATTTTTCTTTTTTTTTCCTAATTTGAAATTGTAATAATTTTCTGTAAGCTTAATTCTTTGAGACTAAGGATCCATATTATTTTTTCAGAGAACACGTGGGGCGGGGGAGGGTGTGAAGTCACTGCTGTTGTTATTTAATTACAATTTTATTAGTAAAATTTTAAGGCAAAAATTCTTAATAAGGCTTAAGTAAATGGGTTAATTTAAACAGAAACATGAATGGGTTTAAATACCCAGCAATAAAGCCACAATTTATTTTGCTGGAAGAAAAGGTGGCATGCAGACCTGCATACAAGTTCCTAATGCATTTCTGTACAGGGGAAAAGTTTGGTTTTGAGGAGTGACTGGAGTAACCTTTGAATGTAGCTTTTAATTTACATCGCTTGTGCTGCTATGGGGTGGCATGTTTTATGGCTGTCTTTTCTAGGATATGAAAAAGGTTATTTCCTCTGTACTTAGGAGTTCATATCTGTTAAGTACTTTCTGATGCATTGAAAAAAAAGTCTTCTAGAGAGCAGGTGGTATCAAAGAAACTGCTTGTTAAATATGAATAGTACCACGATAATTCCTCACCCCTTTATTTTTTTTTCAACTGAATTAGTTATGTTTCTATTCCTGTAACAAGACTATGTTTCTGTATCTGTCTGTAACTAATTAGGGAGACAGACTACCCTCTGTTAGGGTCTAGACTTTATAATTGAGTTAAATTCATTCCAAACAGGAAATCCCCCCCCCCACCCCCCCCCCAAGTAACACTCAGTGCTTCATAAGCAGTCTTTAAGAAAATGCAGCAAAACGAGGATGTTAGTACTTGGTCATTACGATCCTGAATTGTTGCCTGTGGTTATTAAAAATTGAGGTCAGGCCCATGATTCTTCTTAGAAAAAGATGGGGTTAATGGCTAGAGAGATTTTGTTAAGACTTGTACTTTGAGAAATGTATAGTTTTAGACTTAGTGCAATTCTGTTAATGCTGGTGAATTTACTTAGTGCCTTAAGATTTCAGTTACTAAAACTTTGAAGAGGGTAAGGGTAAAAGTAAGGGTGAAATGAGTGGTTTGATTATTTCATCCTAGGTTGGTTTCTGTTGCATGGACAGAATAAGCATTTTAATTGATTTAGAAGCTTTAACTATAAGTGTGCAGAAGGGCACAGCTTTCTTGTATGCTTGCAGGAAACTTTGATACTAACAAGAAAAGCATTTTAGATTCTAGGAGGATGTAGATACCAGCAAAATACAGCAGCAGACTAGGAAATGATGCAGCCTTCTTGGTTTTCTCAGTTCAGATAACTGTAGGTAAAGCATCGTGTGTATTGATTGTTTTTTCTTGCGGAAACTAAGAAAATGCATTAATTAGGAAAAAGCTTTACAGATGTTTGCAGTAAACATGCTTATTTATCTGTTTCAGTTTTCCTGCTTTTTTATTAGATGTACTTTTAAAGTGAAACGGACAAGTAGAATTAGTATAACTTGGAAATGATTCTTTATAATGTGGATATTAATTAATTTCTTCCATTCTTTTTCCCTCCTTTTAATTCTAGAAAATGAAATTACTATTGACGATGGGCACTTTGGAATCTGTAGTAAGTGAGATATATTGACCTTTACTTTTAACCACATATTTAATTTTAAAAAGATTAAGTGTTGTAGTTCAAAAATATTTGAAATACAAAGTTTTGACAGGAATTGCCTGTGATTGTTTTCTCTGCTTATATAGTTATTTTTGTATCTAAAATTTGTGATTTCATACTCAGGCTGTAAACCCTTCTAAAGCGAATGAAAGGCTGCTAGGAGGAGTTTAAATATTGTTGATACGCTGATGTTCAAGGTTGAAATTTGCACTCTAGATCACAAGCATGTATATTTGGAAATGCAGAATAGACTTAGCTTTCTTCTAAAACCTAGCCTTAGAAAAAAACTCTGGCCTACTAAAGTATTGTCACTTTAACCAAATGTACACAATCTGCCTCTTCAGTTAGCCACATAACTGCCAAAACCTTTCATAAGCTCAAACCTCATGTTCTCTTGCATGCATATGTCTCATTTTTGGCAGTTCTGACCCACCTCTCTTTACGCTTAATCCTGTAGTGCCTGAGGTAATTCTCCTTATCTTGTCTCATGCTTAAATATATTAAATGTTTATCATGTCTCATACTTCCCTTAAAGCTTTGCCATTTTTCTTCATATCCTGATTGAATGATAAGTTTTGCTAGGAACTCTTCAAAACTGTGGGGTTTGCTCCAGCACCTGGTCTGGAAGCCTGGTCTTTCTGGACATCCTGCTTATAGACTTGCTTTTCTTGATGGTGAGGTTGAGGGTTCTCCTCCATGCTTTGTTTCCCCATCATATTTGTTGCTATATCCTATCCTGCATACTTTTACTGGCATTGGTTATGATGAGCTAATTTGACACCTGTATCTCAACAGAAATGGGAAGTCTCCGGTTGCATATGAATCTTCAGAGTTCCTGTCAGTGTTATTCCATGTGTTGAGAGATCTCAGGATAAGGGAATGTTATGTCTACCTTTGGAGATTTAGACCTTCGTACCATAAATCAAATTAACACTAGAATACTTAGTGCTCTTCTGCAGACAGTTTACAAGTGAAGCTGGCAAGGATCATTTTTCCTATTTAATCCCCTTTAAAGCCAGCAAACAACTGCAGTATCTGTTGTCTGTTTTGAGTAGTTCAGAAAAAACAGATGAAAGAATGCACTCAACAGTTGCTCTGGAAATACTGTTGAAAAAGGCAGGTGATAAGGAGGATTATCTGGAAGATGGTGTCAGAACTGTATTTATATTTTTGTATATTAAAATGCATAGATATCCCTAGAATAAGTTATTAAATTCTTCTACTTTTTGTTTAATTTTTGCTAGATGGTATTGAAACTGTGGATACTGGGTGGCTGACATGTCAAACAGAAATAAGATTACGCCTGCATTATTCTGAGAAACCACCTGTAGTGATATCTAAGAAGAAATTTAAAACATCAAGGTTCAGGTAAGAGTGCTCATCTAAGTTTGCAGTTTAGCTCATGTTAGTTGTCAGTACTAGTGCTGCTTTTTTACTTAATTAATGTGGCCTTTAAATTAATTTTTGGTTGCCAGTAGGGATCTACTGTCTGGCCAATTACCACGTATTTAAGCACTTTGTCAAAAAAAAAAAAAGTGCTAACATTTAATCAGTGCTAGACAGTGGGATTGAGTGCGCCCTCAGCAAGTTTGCCGATGACACCAAGCTGTGTGGTTCGGTTGATACGCTGGAGGG